>VDFB02359449.1:116201-169220 GCA_007258455.2 Sequoia sempervirens
AATGGAGGCTATTTTAGCTCGAGCACAGATCACTACTAAGAAAGAGAAGAAGCACAAAATCAAATCCAAGGTGACAATGGACGCTTCTGGATCCTGAACTATGCAAGTAGCAACACCAGTGATGGGAAAAGAAGGGATAAGCTATAATGTCTCCACCATTGATTTGGGGACAGCTACCAGAGAGTACAAGGTGGAGCACCTCAAGGAGTATGTCGCCATAGTAGTGCATTTGATACAATAGGATAAAGTTTTGAAAGAAGAGCTTAAAGCATAGGTAGCCAATCTGACGGCTTACATACAGCAATGGTCTTCAACTGAAGAAATTCCTACCACATCCGCAGCTCCACCACAACTGTTGTCCAAGGAACAAATTGATAAACTAGAAAAGAGAAAGAGTTTGGACAGAACTATAGAAATTTGGTTCCGACAGGTTCTATACATTGGAAACATGGGCATCGTTTGGGCTGTTCAAATAGCCAACAAGTTCTTAGACTTACAGCAGTCTCTTGAGAGCACAAGAAAACTTTTTACCGACTTTCCAACGAGATATGAGTCCACCTACCAAAAGATTGAGGCTATTCTCAAATTTCCAAGCGCTACGTGGGAAAAGGAGCTTGCGTTCAAAAGGGACGATCATTGGCTGATGGATGTATGGAAATAGGACTTTGAGAACCGAAAAGAAAGATTGGGGTAGGTGATTGATAAGGTGGATCCAAATATTGAAGTGGTCCATCAATATTACTCGTTGGGTGAGGAGGCTTTTTATTGGTACATCAATTTGCTGAGAGGGTCCATTACCTCATAGGAACTCATGAAGAATGCTTTCTTGCTAAAGTATAAGGTTTTGATTAGTCCCTCAGAGTTATATCAACAGTTTATGTCCATCTGGAGGGAAATTAATGAACCTATTGGATCTTTCAATGATCGCTTCCATCGCGCCTTCATGAGGCTTTAGGATCCATACATACAAAATGACGTTGTAGCCCTCCCTATCTACTGCACAGCATTGGTAAAAAGGATGTGCCTGACACTCACCTCACTAGTGAGTACTTATACAGAGGTTGTTATTGCCAGTGCAGACTTGGGGCAAAACATCTCCAGTCCACTACCTTCTTTGAGACCGGTAGCTCACTTGATGCAGGTTCAAGGGCTTAGTCAAGCATTCGCTCATCAAACCCCTCTTATGAACCAAGTGCCTCAGCTGCCCATCGTTTCGCACCCTGGACAACCAACGAATTATGCACCTCCTGTACCCTCTTATTTGCAACCTCAACAATAGCAAAGCTATCCTCAGGCTCCACAACAATAGTAGGTGTACTCTCAACAATTGCAAGTAGCATTACACATGTTGGTACCATAATTCCCTCCAGCACATCAGAACCAACAGGAAACCCCGCCTGTCTTCCTTCAAAATCAAGTGTCGCAGCCGAGCACTGTTGAGAAAGACAAATAGGAAGAGCTGAAAGGAATGATAAAGAAAATGTCTACGAAAATGATGCACTTAAAGAATCAGAATAATCAGTTGCAAGCCTCCTAGCGTAGCCTCCAGGCCAATCTTAATCGAGATAGTCGACACAACAGGGATGGTAGGGACAACCGGGAAGAGAGCACCTATTCTGGCCCGAATTATGATAGAGGACAGAATTCAAGTCAAAGCTTCGAGAGGAGACCTTCTCAGAGGAAGAATCACATGTGGAACATGAGGCCCAATAACGGAGGTGTCCCTACTCTTCATCATCCTACCAGTAATGAAAAGACGACCAGTGGAGTGTATCTCGTCAAGGCAGCCTTGTTCGGATGGTGTCAGATTCACAAGACCAATAGACACTCCGAGTTGGATTGTCCTGAATTCTAGACAGTCGCATAAATCTTTCAAGCGGAGGTCCAAAATGTTTTCAATAGTTTTAGTTGTAGGGACATTGTCCCATCTGAACCTTACTACTCCTCCTACCTCGTGGTCAACCAAGCACCATTTTTGCAGAGTGACAACAATGAGCCCGACGTAGAACTCACCCACGTTAAGAGTGAAGAAGTGCAAGAGATAAGTAACGAACAAACCTTGGATTAGCTTTTTGATTCAATAGATAATGGTCTAGTAGATGAGGAAGAAATGCATGTAGATGAAGTTCACATGTTCCATCAGAGAACAATTCCTTACTTCCTTAGGAACAGGCAAGCGGGTGGACCCTTGACAACTTCTACCCAACCAAATAATTTTACTACCCCGCCTGACCCTAATTCCAACAACAATCCTGGGCTTCCCCACGTTCCCACTCAGTATCTCAATAAGGATAGGCCTCAAAATCAGTCACAAAATCAGCCTCAAAGCCAACCCCAAAACCAGTCAAGTCAGACAAAAGCCCAACCTTCTAGCTCTGCCATAGGTCGAGCCTTTAACTCTGAGATTGAAAAAATGGGTGAATATGTAGCAGAAGAGTTCAAGAAAGTAAAAATTAGTCTATCTTCCTTTGAAATACTCAAAGTCCCTACTATAAGGCATGCCTTCTTTAGGGTAATTAATGGGACCCCATCCTCTAAATCAACACAAGAGGCATCAACTAAAAGAGTCACCTTTGAAAAACCTAGGCAAGAATCTATGATCCAGGATATCACGGGGAAAAGGAAGGATGTTCCCTCAAATCAATCTCCAGGTAAACAGCCGAAAAAAGAACCAGATCATAACAATAGGCATATTTCCAAAAATCAGCCATCTGGGCAGACCATGGGTAGGACTAGTGATAAGAACAAAGCTCAAGTGGCTCAGGTAGACACGCCTACGAACCTCTTTCAAGGAAAATTCGAAACACCACCCTTCCTCACCACCATCTAGATATTCGTGAAGAATTTGCACAATTGCCTCGTTGATTCTGGAGCATCAACCAATGTCATGCCCTTGGTTGTATGCAAATCCCTTGGGATTACCCCCACACCTTCAAGGAAAAAGGTAACCCAACTGGACAAAATTGAGATAAATATTGTGGGATAAATGAATTGAATCCCCATGTAGATTTTCGCAGACCAACAGGTCATTGACATCTAAGTTGCAGATATTCCTGATGCTTATGGAATCATCTTCGGATGGGACTTCACCCGTGCCCTGAATAGATATGCCACTACAGATTTTTCACATATGTGGCTGCCTTGGAAGGGACTACCCAATCAGATCCACATTGACTGGGAGCCTCGTACGAAGTACATGATCACGGAGTACAACAACCTCAACGAGGTGTTGTTTGTTGAGACAAAATTGGGAAATTATTGTCCCTTTGCCTGCCAAGATGAATTTGAACCCCAGGAAGAGTGTGTTGTTGAAGTACTCTTTGTGTAATGCAACCCTCCAACTGACTTCACTCAAATGCCTCAGGGTGCAGAGATACTAGTAGAGCCAGACAATAAACCCGATGAAAACAACTTGGGACTACTAAATGGTTTCCATAAATTCATGGAAAAGTGCGCAAAGGATCAACTCAGTTTGGGTGCCCAAATGGATTTTCAGGATCTTTTGCTACCAAATTGGTGCAGAATTCACAATGCTGCCCACTCTAAGTTTGATTGTTGCTTGTGCCAAATAGTGGTAGAGCATGTCAAAGAATCAGCTATCCCTCAGAAGTAAATGCCAAAGGAAGTACCAGTAGAGCCACCTGTTGTTAAACACACTGAGTGGAAACATTCCTCGAAGGTCACGGAGGAAACCGCCTAGCCAAAAGGAAACGAGAGCCTAGTTAGACTTGGATTCAGGGAGCTTTCTAGGCTTTGGACACTTTGATTTGATGGATCTAAATCAAAACAAGGAGTTTGTGTCGGGTTCAAACTCATCAGCCCAATGGGTAAGACCTTTCTTACTGCCCATAGGTTGCAATTTTAATTCACTAACAACGTAGCAAAATACGAGGCGTTAGTCCATGGTCTTCTTATGGCCTTAAAGAAAAATGTCAAAATGCTACAAGGTTTTGAGGATTCTGAACTTGTAGTCAAACAAGTTAGAAAATTGTATTCCTACCATGATAGAAGGCTTGCAAACTATAGGCACAGGGTTTGGGATCTCTTAGAAGGTTTAGATGCATTTAATATACAATTGATCCCTCGTGCTCAGAATCATATAGCCGATGCTTTGACTCAAGAAACCAGCACTTTGCAACCCATCTCCTTGTTTGGGCTTAAGAATTTTACAGTTGAGTTGACATCCACACCGTCCATGCCGGATAATGTCACTCATTTTCAAGTCTTCAATGACGATAAGCACATCCTTGAATTCATCACGAGTTCTGATGTCTTTGCCACCCAAATAATCGATGAAGCCGATCCGAAAGAGGCCGAACTGGATATAGAAGGAGTTATCAACCTCAGAACCAACATGATTCCTAGAGGCATGGTTCAACTTGAATTCATATTCGACTTGGACCAAATCAGAGACCAGGATTGGAGAAAAAAAGAAGGAAGCCATAAGCAACCAGTGTGATGCTCACAACCTCGAGACTACCAAAGAAATAAAAAATGTTTATATTGGTAAAGTGTGCACGCCCAAGGAAAAGAAGGGAATCATCAATGCTTTGCAGAGGTATCATGATTTGGTGGCATGGAGCTATGAGGATCTAAAGACTTATGACACCTCCATCATCACTCACACCATCCCTCTCAAGATAGAAGTGAGGCCATTCCGCCAACGACAATGTCCTATTAATGCCTTGTTGGAGCCCATCATTTACAAAGAGGTACAGAAGTTGCTCTCAGCAAGGATTATATTCCTAGTCAGGCATTCTACATGGGTGGCCAACTTGGTCCCGGTTAGAAAGAAGAATGGGGAAACCAAATTGTGTGTAGACTTCCGCAATTTGAATAGAGCTTCGGAGAAGGACAACTAACCAATACCTTCATTAGACAAGGTGCTGCAGATTGTCAACGGCTCCCAAATGATGTATTTCCTCAATGGGTACTCTAGATACAACTAGGCTATGGTACAATATGAATATCGTCATAAGACAACATTCACCACTAAGTGGGGGACCTTTGCTTACAGGAGAATTCCCTTCGGGCTCATCAACGCTAATGCCACTTTCTAGCATGCCATGGATATTGCCTTCAAAGATCTGATTGGGAAATGCATAATCATCTACATGGATGATTTAACTATGTTCTCTAAAAGGCAGAGTGATCATGTCTCCAATTTATGCAAGGTGTTTCAGAGGTGTAGGGAGTTTGGAGTTTCCCTTAACCCAAGGAAGTGCATTTTCAGCGTGACTGAGGGTAGATTGCTTGGACATATTATTTCAGAGCAGGGAATCTCTATAGACCCTGAATGTATCCAGTCTTTTCTAAAGATCTCGCTACCAGGTAGCAAGAAATAATTAAAATCCTTCTTCAGAAAGATCAACTTTGTAAGGAAATTCATCACAAGTTTTGTTGAGAATGTCAAACCGCTCAACGCCATGCTAAAACAAGATGCCAAGGTTGAGTGGACCCCTAAAGCCAAACAAGATTTTGAAGAGATCAAACGGGCCATTGTTGAGGCACCTAGCTCATCAACCCAAACTATCTGAAATCATTCTACATCTATTCATTCGCTTCAGAACATTCATGTTCCAGCATTCAGACTCAGAAAGATGAAGGGGGAAACGAGCACCCGATCGCCTTCATGAGTGCTCCTTTGAAAGATGTTGAATTATGCTACCACAACATAGAAAAGCAAGCATATGCCCTCATTAGGGGAGTGAATAAATTTAGATATTATATCCTATGTAATAAAGTGTTCGACATTTTCCTTGACCCAGTCGTGAAAACGTTGCCCATGCAGAATGAATTAGGCGAACGAAGAGCCAAGTGGGTCACATTGCTCCAAGAGTATGATATGGAAATCCAACCAATGCGGTTGGTGAGAGGAAAAGCACTTACCCAGATAATTATCTAAGCAGCAGCAGAAGCAGGACCCAAACTCACTGTGCAGCAATACCAACTCGAGGATGCTTCCTTGGGAGAATGGTACGAGAATGTCGTCTATTATTTGTTGAACCACAAGTATCCAACTCACTTACAAGGGGTCCAAAAATGTTCTCTTAGACTAAAAATCAATAGTTACATGTTGTAGAGGTCCATTTTATACAAGAAAAATCATGAAGGCATCTACTTAAGATGCTTTGGCAAGAAAGAAGCAGATCGAGTCTTGAAAGAGTTTCATGACAAGTTTGGCACTGGTCATGGATCTGGGCCTTCCACTGCACATCAGATACTAAGAGCAAGATATTATTGGCCAATAGTCTTCAAGGATGCTCATTGCCATGTTCGCTCATGTCACACATGTTAGACTGCCACCACCAAGGAGAAGAATGTTGTCCCATTGTAGCCCGTGTTGGAGGTGAGGTTGTTTGCGCAATGGGGTCTCAATTTCATTGGTTCGGTAAGCCCTCCATCATCTGCGGGACACAGGTACATTCTTACCACTACTGATTACTGCACTAGATGGACATAAGCAATTGTATGTAGACAATGCACAACTGAGGTAGTCACAATTTTTTTGGAAATTTTCATTTTAAATCGCTTCGGTTGCCCTTATGCATTGGTGTGTGATAATGGACCTGCATTTGCTTCATTAGGATTTTCTAGTTGGGCCTTCGACTATGGAATTTCCCTTAAATTTTCATCTAATTACTATCCTCAAGGCAATGGCCTTGCTGAATCCACAAACAAGAACCTGATTACCGTGATCAAGAAATTGCTCGATAAGAATCCTAAGGACTGGCATACCCAACTCTGCTTTTCCCTTTGGGCAGACCGCACTCGCCATAAGGCTGCCCTTGGCGATTCCCTATTCCATCTTGTTTATGGCTTAGAGCCCATATTTCCTATCCACTTGAAGATCCCCACTCTCCAGTTTATCAACAACTTTTACGAAGGTGGGGATCGTAGAGAAGCTCGGTTAGCTGAGCTCTTGCATTTAGAAGAAGTACAAGACCGCGCAATAGAAAATTTTGCCAAACATCAGGGTGTGGTTAAGAGATGGTTCGACCACTGAGCCAAGATCAAGGCCATTAGAATTGCAGATTTAGTCTTGTATTGGGACAAGGCCCATGAAAAGAAAGGGGGACACAAAAAATTTGACAAGCTTTGGCTTGGCCCCTTTCAAATAGCTAAAATCTTGGGAGACAATTCTTTCTGCCTAAAGACCTTAACTGGTTGAGACGTCTCATTGCCAGTCAATGGGCAGCTCCTGAAACATTACTTCCAAACCTGAGCTCTGTCGCGATCTTCCTTGTAAATATTTGTGTATAGGTTAGGTTATGTTTCCTTTTGGTTTGCTTGCGTTTTGTTGTTTCGCGTAGCTCTATTTTGCTTGTTCCCCGAACTTTTTGTTTCGAAGAGGGTGTTCTCCATCCCATTGCGGTGGTCATGCTCGTTCGATGAACGGTTCGCTTTTTTTTCCATCCTTAGTATTCTTTGGCTAAACATTCATTCTTGACTATTGGTCCCTGAAAGCTGCCTAGGAAGGGTTTCCTCATTTGAACTCTATCTTAGAACTCAACCCTTGGTTGGATCTTTTTACGCACATCTCAGATCTTGCACAAAATGCATGTTAATTATTTCTAAAGGACCGTACAGTGGCTGCTATGATATTCTAGTAAGTGAAAAAATATTAAGTTTACTCTAGTGACCATTGTGGTTCCCAAACCCATCGTAGGCTTCAGTGCTTACACGGTTGAGCAAAAGATAAGTGAAAAAAGGAAATTTTGAAAGAAAGAAAGGAAAGAAAATAATGAAACAAAGTGATTGTATGGGTGTGTGGATAACTCTACCGAGGCTATGGACGCCTGGCTAGAAGTAGAGCAATATCCGTGGGGTCACAACGACAACTCCATCAGGGCTATGGATGCCTAACTGGCAGCGGGGCAATGTCTAGGTTACTTTTGGTGTTGGACAGTTTATGTAGCTTGCCCAGTTGAATTAGCAACCGCTTGTCACAGTTTCATCGAAAGGGAATGACTTCACTACACACACATCTGAGATGTCATGTAGACTGACCCAACTAAAGACCCTGTTCTACCAGTTCACTCTTGGAAATATGCCCCTGGTCTGTGAAACCAAAGATTTTGAGTCCTGAATGAATACTTATCCTTAGAACGCTCGAGATCGTTCTCCAGTGGAGTCGCCATTTGATGTTCCCTCAGCACACATGCCCCGTTCAGAACAGGGACCCTCTCTTTTCTTCGCCTTGCCGGGTCTTTTTGTGTCATTGCCTCATTTTGTGTGCCCCCATTCTAGTGTCCTGAATGGTCAAATGTGCTTCCAAAGCCTCATCTTAAGCTGACCATGTTTCATCCCCTCCAATTTTGCTAAGTCCTGGTTCCTTGCGAAGTCTCCTTGGCAGTTTGCTTCTGCTAGTGGCCTTGGGGCCTGGCAGGCCTGCCTCGCCATGTTTCCCTTATCAGGCATCCGTCAGGTGTTCTTCATCTCAAATGGCAGAAGGCTTTCACCTTCCCGAACCCCAGGGCCCGGCTCCTTGTTCACCACCTTGTTTAACTTAGGACAAAAATTGACTACCTCAGTCCCTGTCGGGCCCGTCTCGCCAGACTTCCATCCCCGAAACTCTATGTTGACTCTATCATTTTCAGATGGCCAACCTGTGATATCACTCTGTGCTCTGGGCCTTAGACCTCCCACCATCATCCAAGATTTTGAACTTCACCAACCCTCCTGTTGTTCGTACGGGCATTAATGAGAGTATTAAATGCATATTAGGGGTATAAATATATGGCTCGACTTGTCATTTGCATATGTCAAGTTAGCCAGAAGAAGTCAGAGAGATTTTGAGGAGTTTAGTGCCTTTGTCGCCTGCCGCCTTCACACCCGTTGCCTTCTTTTGCTGATCATTGGCGAATTCGACAACTTCTTTTACCAGAATTTTGAGGTAGCTTCGTCGTTCACCTTCACGTGGGGTTTTTTGTGATTTTACAATTAAAACGATGAACAAACATGGGCTAAAATGCTTTAATTAGGTCAAACAGGAATCTAAAAAATCCATGTGTTGAAATTCGAAGGACCCTCCAAAATCACCCTCTACAATGAAGTTGAAACTCAGACTTGTCACCGCCATTCTTCACGCAAGGAATTTGCACTCTCCGGACTCATGCCAACCCATCGCCGTTAAAATCTAGCAAACAAACATCAAGTAACTAAATGGTGGGATGCCCTCTCGGGCCCATGACATCGAACCTCCGTTGATGGTTCACCGTCGGACTTGAACATTTACAATCAACCTCCGCCTAAGCTTCCCGAGCCCATTGCTGCGAGACTTCGTCCTTAGCATTCTGCATTGCTTCTGTTGTTCTAAACGGTATGAAGGCCCTATCTCCCTGCCACTCCTTTCATCGTTCGAGGTTAATCGAACAACCAAAATGAACTTTCCATCATACCCCCGGGCCCCGTTACGAGGACTTCCGTCTGCATATTTTTGTGGTGACTTCGCCATTCAGAACAGCCATCTGACACTGTCCTTCTGCCTCCCAGGTCCTGAGCCACCATTTTCCATGAAGACCAGCTAAAGATGAGCTTAGACATCCTTCCCTTTCCAGCTCCATCCACTGGGATTTCACCCCATCTCAATCGGCCCAAAAGGAAAAGTAGGTTCGTCTTTCCAATCTCTGGTGTCCACCCGCCTAATCGCCCAAAACTTAGAAGAGAGATTTGGTAGCCAAGATCAATGCCGGTTCCGGTTAACTGGGACGCTCCTGCCGGATTTCCATTCCACATCTGTCATTCCCAAATGGTGAATCCCTGACAGCCTTCCGACCTTGTATCTCTGGGTGCTCCCAAAATGATCCAAATGACCTCTGATTTGAAAAATAATCTCGACCCTCATGCTCAAATTTAACCTTCTCCTGCATTGGCCTTTCAAACCATCAAAATATGAAGTTGGGAGAAATCACCTGTATTGCCCTACCCTGTTCAACCTTCAAAACAACATTTCTACCAAGGAAGTCCGGCCCCCTGGGCCCGAGTTACCCAAAATCCCTCCAGTAAACAACTAATGACATCTTGAAGTAAATGTTGGATTTTATGAATAATATATCGTCTAATTGGATGTCGTTTATGGGATTATGACTGACATTTGTATTTTCATGATTGGTTATGCTCACTATGCCTTGTTTGCAGATATATGGAATCGGGTGCAGGACCCTCAGGGGAAGCTACAGAAAAGGACAAAGGGGAGAAAGCAGGCAAGGTTCCTCATGGAAAAGAGGACAAAGACCAGATAAATACTAATTCCAGCGAGAGCCTTTACATTCCAAAATCATCACAGACTAGAAGGAGATTACAGATACCAATATCAGCCACGTAGATATTGATGAATTCAAGCAAAGGGTCAGAGTCCATCCTAAGACTGACAATGCAAGACTAATTAGACAAAGTGGAATTGCTAAAGTTGCGGGCTTCCCTCCATCCTTCATGGCCCCTGAATTGGTCATGGCTTGTTGGCAAGCATATCAGCCACAGACATGAACAATAGTTGACAGAGATGGAAACATCCTTGTTGATATGTCAAGTGAGGCGATTACAAAGACTTTTCACATCCCCACCTCTGGGGAGATGGAGATGCCAACCATAGTAGAATGTAAAGCAATGTGGGATGAAAACTCGACTGGCTACAAGAAGCTTATAAACCAACAATGGCTCAAAGAGAAAAGGGGCAGCGCTGCAAAGGTTCCTTAGGAGCTATTCCGTAGCAACTTCCATGAGGACTGCCATGACTTGGTCACCATTCTGAGCAGAGTAATGGGCCTCCCCACTACTACATTTTTTCAAGAGTGGATTGTGTAATTCGTAGAGTAGATTCTTCGTGGGGATGAAGATGTCACCACAAAAGCCTCATTCTACTAGGGAGGCATAATAAGCGACTGCTTCCATGAGCAGTTCATGAATTTCAAGAAGACCTCCAAGTTCTACATGACCTATCTTGTATACTCACTGGCTGAGCGGAGGCAATACAGTGGATTGTTTGTGGCACCTGATGAGGAACCAGGTCGAGCATTGAAGGTCTATGATAGGTATCCCTAGCTCCAGTTCAGGAATTTCAAGGAGTATTGCAGGGTGAATGATGCCTTCGTCGATCACATCATCAGATTTCTTGGAGGGGATTTTGAAAGGAGGGTCTCCCACAGTGCTCTGGCGTTCTTGAAACAATACGCCTTCCTATTCATTCAGTGCCCCAAGTTCACATATATTTTTTCCCAAGGTTTCACAGAGAAGTCGAATAAGTTGCCACGGTACCCCAATGACCAAATTATACTGTTAGAGCTCTCTCGGCAACTACAACATGTGCATTCAATCCTCGGTAGCAGGCACTTGGCAGGGATCCCTTACCCCCTAACTTTCAGCTGGGGGATGTCCAAATTGCAAACCTCCCAGTGTGCTGGGAATTTTGAGAAGGAATTGAAAGAATATCATTTTCTCCTACACATTTCTCGCCCATGGATGGACGCATATGGGCATGTAAGGAAGGCACTAGGACCAGGGTTTTCCCATTTGCATCATGTCAAGGAATTCTGGGAAAATTGTTAGGATGACAAGGACGTGTGCACAAGAAACTACATGCGAATGATTGTGTACTTCATAGAAAGAGTACAATTATTTCCTATACCTGATCAAGTTCAAGAAGATGAAAGCACCGTCATGGACCCCAGGTACACCGCAGTTGCTAACTTTTCACTGCCAACAATAGATTGGGATGAGCAAGAGGTCAATGACCTTGATATTATAATCAATCCAATTTAGAATCATACCAAAGAATGGGTTGATAGACAAGTAGCCTGATTGAAGCAACAAGGTGTTGTCCTAACATATGAGGGGCTTAAGAGTGAGCCTAGTGCTACAAAGGATGTTGTTGCTACAACCTCAATAGGGGGACATCCAAATCTCCTCCGCTCACGGGATCAAAGAATAAGAAAGGGAGTGAGGAAGAGCAGTCACCAAATCCAAAGGTATATTCAAAAAAATATTTGAAAGGTTCACCCTAGAAGAGGCACAAACTTATGGGGAGCATCACAAGGCAGCTAACAATTCAGGAGGATCCCCTTCACGAGGGTGAGGAAGAGAAAATAGATCAGCCAAAATCTCCTCCATCTCTCCCTGTTTCCACCGCTCTTCCATCCCTTTCCCAAGCCATGATTGCCACATCCCCACCTGCGGTGGACATCTCGGTCCATCTCGCCTCCTCTCCCCCAACTACAACCATGATATTGGTTGACTCCTCCTCTGTCGTGACTTCTCGGCTTTCCTCCACCTCCATGTCGCCCACTATATCGCTCCCAAACGTAGTAGCAACAATACCAATTCCCGCACTCACATTGTGAGAGGCTTTCTCACGGCACATGCAAAATGTCCCCTCTGAAATTTCCTAGATATTTTTGGATCCCACCATCCAAGTTGCCTTCGCACAGGTCCTCACCAGTGCTTCGCCCTCGAAACCTCCAACAAGACCACCAGCAATGGAGGCCACAATGCTAATCTCAGAGGAATGGAAAATCGGGAGATAGGGAATTCAAATGCATTGGAGGAGGAGGCTGATGAGTACCATGAACATCTGAAATATGAACACTAGAAAATCAACAAGGTGATTTATGAGGAAGAAGAAACAGGATCTTCCAAGAGTGGAGATGAAGAAGAGGATGTCGGTGGAAAAACTATTATACAAGAATTTGATGTTGATCTCGACGAGGAAATGGCTCGACAATTGAAGGATGATGGAGAGGAGGTAGAAAGGTCACCTCCCAGAGAAGAAAGGCAAGAAGATGACAAGGCAACAGAAAACATGGAACTCCCTACAAGGGAACGGCAAGAGGATGTGTCACCTCCCCATTAATATGAAGAGAATGTAGACAAGGGAAAACCTGAGGGTGAGTCTCAAACTGACAAAAGCCTTGAAATTGAACAACCCGAAGAGCATGAGCATAAGGAAGAACAAGATGAAGAAAGGGAAGGAAAGCAAGCTGAGAAAGAAGGTCCTCGGGAGCGATTGTCTACTAAGTTTCACATCAAACGCCTTGTGTTCATCCAAGACTCCAATGAGGAAGAGGGAGAAGACACTAAAATAGAAGAAAAGGCTCCCAGAGATAAAGAAATAGAGATCCAAACAAAGGAGGGCGAGGGTGATCGTGAATCACCCAAGGGAAAAATTGCTATGCCCGAATGGTTGGAAAGGCAACTTGAGAAGAAAAATCCTACCCCAAAGGATCCAAGAGCAAGACTGGAGGCTATCTAAGCCTGAATACAGATCAGTACCAAGAAAGATAAGAAGCACAAAATCAGATCCAAGGTGACGATGGACGCTTTTGGATCCCGAACTATGCAAGTAGTAATGCCAGTGGTGGGAAAAGAAGGTATAAGCTATAATGTCTCCACCATTGATTTGGGGATAGCTACAAGAGAGTAGAAGGTGGAGCACCTCAAGGAGTCTGTTTCCATAGTAGTGCATTTGATACAACAGGATAAAGTTTCGATAGAAGAGCTTAAAGCACAGGTAGTCAATCGGATGGCTTACATCCAACAACGGTCTTCAACTAAAGAAATTCCTACCACGTCTGCGGTTCCACCACAACTATTTTCCAAGGACCAAATTGATAAACTAGAAAAGAGAAAGATTTTGGACAGAATTACAGAAAGTTGGTTCTGACAGGTTCTATACATTGGAAACATGGGCATCGACTGAGCTGTTCGGATAGCCAACGAGTTCTTGGACTTACAGCAGTCTCTTGAGAGCACAAGAAACATTTTTACCGACTTCCCAGTGAGATATGAGTCCACCTACCTAAAGATTGAGGCTATTCTCAAACTACCAAGTGCTACGTGGGAAAAGGAGCTCGCGTTCAAAAGGGACGATCATTGGCTGATGGATGTATGGAAACAGGACTTTGAGAACCAAAAAGAAAGATTGTGGTAGGTGATAGATAAGGTGGATCCAGATATTGAATGGGTCAAGGAAGTCAGGGCAGATTGCATCTGATACTTGAAGCTAATGACGGGCTATGAGATGCTAGTCATACAAACGGACCTAGATAAAGTAAGGCCCCACTTCCAAAAGAGGATGGAGGATGGGATGTCAGATGAAATAACCACCGATTTCATGAGTTTTTCTGCCCAAGCCTTCGTCCAGTCAGAGCTATTCTGGGACCACACTGCTAAGTATGAGGAGGATTGGGAAAAGCTTGCCGAGTAATCCAAGGAGTGGAGCTATCAAGTGTTGCAATCTGAAATCATAGAGGTCGAAAAACTCCAATCGATAATTTTGAAGAGTATGCAGCTTTGAAGAAGCAGGAAGGTGACCCTATTATTAGTGAAGAGCTTCTAAAGGAATAGCTACAACAAAAGGGAAATCAGCAACAAGACAAAAGGCTACAGTGTTGTCACTAGAGGAAAAAATAGGGATAAAGACAAAGTTGTATTTTAAATTGTAGTATATTGGGGGGTAGGTAGAACCCTAATTTGTAGTGAATCTTGGCCACACAATGAGATTAAATCTTGGTCATTCATTCTACTTTTTGGACACTATAAATGGGGGGGTCTCCTCTCATTTTTTGGAGAGAGTTGAGTTGTTGTAATGGCATGTTGCAGAAATTTATAATGAAAATACATTGACTTGGTGCATTTTCTGAGTTCTCCGCATGTTTCATGATTCAATCTCCCATTGTTAGATGCTTTACTTAGATTTACATTGCTATTCTAGTTAGATTTAAATTGCTTAAATAGATTTTGGTAATGCTATTCTGTGATTGTAGAATTTTTTGTTGTGTTGATTCCTTCCAGTCCATACTTTTTGCCATTTGCTGCTAGTAAATGGTCTTGAAAAGTTAGTCTGGGCTGAAACTTGAAGCTGCTTTTAAAATTTTATCTGTATTCATGCATGTATGTGGTGGATGAATGGTAAAATATCTACAGACCTTGGAAGATAGCACAGATTTCATGATACTGTAGGTTTCTTGGTTAAGTGAAATTTTGTTTGAAGGGAGTTGTCCATAACAGAACCTCCATGATCACTATTCATAGTTAGTTGCAGATCCAAGAACCTTCCCTCTTCCCTACTCTTTTTTTCTTTTTTTTAGAAACAGCCTATGCTAAGCTTCATTGCACATTGTAAAGCCAAAACTTAAGGAAAACACGAAAGTTTTAGATTGTTGTTCAAACCTATAGCAAAGTGCACTTTAACTCCCATCTCAAAAACTTTAGACTTTAAGATCCACTTCGCATCCAGCTACGTAAGTCCACCCTGTGATTACCAGCAAAATCACATCAAACGTCAACTAAGGAGTTTCATGCAAGTCATGATCTGACACCCGAGAGACCTTGGGGCAATTTTCAAAAAATTGTCATTGAAGATTTCCTTGCAAGAGAGGTTGTGCATCTACGCACTGCCTGTGTTGAGAAAGTGTGCAAAACACCCATCAACAAGCTGATTATTGAGATGTACCTGCCTCAGAGGGTACTATGGTAGTTCAACGAGCAGCAGGGTGTTCCTATGGGTACAACCAAGTATGCCAGATCATCCAGAGAGTCAGCATGGGGTCCACCGATATTAGTGTCATTCGTCGAGTGGCAGATTGATGGGCTAGTAGCCCAACAGTGGGGATGGAGCAGAGGCATTGCAGATCCAAGGACCATAATAGACTATGATTTAAAGTGGAAAACTCATAGGCCAGTCCCTTTGATAGATCCAGATGGATCAATGCCCGTTGATAGGAGATCAGTCATACCACGTGTGTAACGAGGGTTTTGAGGAGGCAGAGCCGGAGATAGGGGAGAGGTTGAGGCTGAGGGAGAGATTGGGACAGGGGTGGAGGGAGAGATGGAGATGACGGAGATATGTTGGGGGAGATGGCGGGAGGAGGAGAGGAGGAGATGGTGGAAGGCAGGCCAGGAGGGTGAGACATTGTGTGGACCGAGTTCCCTTGGTATTGATCCCTGAGGTAGCCGAGGAGGAGCATGCAGCAGAGGAGGAGGCCAAATAGGAGGAGCATGCGGTGGAGGAGGTGTTGCCAAAGATGGAGGTTTGGTAGGAGGTGGAGATGAAGGTGGAGGAGCCGAGAGAGGAGGGAGTTGTCAGGGGAGAGGAGGATGTGGAGGATGATGAGGAGATGGGCGATGATGATGAGGCTATAGATGAGGTGGATCGGCTCCTGAGGTGGTAGATGATGATGCACCCACAGGACCACCATTGCCAGATGATGCGACTACAGTCAGCGAGTGGAAGACCTACATAGGAGATTGGATGAGAGTACAGCACAGGTGAGAGCCTTGTAGGAAGAGTTGGAGGTTTCCAGAGTAGAGAGGGATCAGACGATGCTCCAATAGCAGGAGTCAGTTTAGTGGTCCACAAAGTTTGCATAGTTATGCTCAGGATTATCATGAGACTTAGAGAGAGAGTTGGCTAGGGTTAGCACCTATCTAGGATGGTATAAATTATTATATGAGTAGGCGGTGCCACCTGAGAGATGAGATCCTACCCTGACACAATCTCAGATGAGGAAAGGTAGTGGTAGTAGGTCAGGGAGTGGCAGCAACAGCAAGAGTCAGAGCAGTGTAGGGGGATCTACCTCCTCAGGCCATTCATCAAGTCACAGGTCTAGCCACTCCCACAGACATACCTCAAGTCCTCTGGGTCAGAGCACAGATCATCTCATAACCAACCTCCAGTGATAGACCCTTCAGCTTCTCAGACTTAGGTAGCAGTGTCATCCTAGATGCATGTTACAGTTGAGATGATGCCATCAGTGATAGTACCATCAACTTCATAGACACAGGTTTCCATGGCTTCATAGGTTATGCCAGTGTCGGGTTCAGGTCACCAGTCACCATGTTCTTCTCCATGAGGGGATGAGGAGAGCACCTCCTAGGGGCATTTTACATGCATACTTTCTTGACATTCATGTTTCAGATAGTTATGTTATGACACTTTATATATTGACTATCGAGCCTGTGAGCTCCATTTTTGGGATATCTCATGACTTTATCCTTTGACATTATATTTTTTGAGATGATATATATATATGATGCAGTTTTGGATGTGGCCTATATGATTTATGTTATTTGATGATGCATTAGATGGATGCTTATATGATGATTACTTGTGATGATGCAGTTATGATGACTATTTGATTGTGATTTATGCATTTTTTATTCCTATGATGATGTCATTTATATGTTATCACATGTATGCATTTATGATGTGATGCCATGATAATGTGATTTTTATTTATGACGATGTTATGTTCTATTGATGATTGATATGGATGCATAATGTTTGATTGTAATGGATGCCATGTTTATGATTATGTTTGTTGATGTAGGATTATATATGTATGGACAATGTAATATGTGTTGCAATGTATATGGTTTAATGATATAGATGATGTATGTATGGACCTAATGCAATGCATACATGATCATGTATGCACTTATGTTTTTGTATGTCACAGAATATCATCATGAGATGGACGAGACAAGATGAAAAGACAAAAGAAGGTGAATGTTAGTGTGGAGACCACATCCTTCAACATATTACCATAGGACTTTACTAATTGTTTCCCTTAATCATCCTTGGGTGGATTATTGTAATGGTCAACAAACACCATGATATGACATAGATCAAGGTGTGCAAGGTCGTACCATCACATGAGACAAGTAGTCACAGAAAAGGATGATCATGACTCATACTAAGAGCGCAATTTCCCTAGTCTTTTTGTCACAGCCAACCACAAGCATAAAAAGACAAGAAAGAAAAGTCATGAAATGTCATTGCTCCTCTAAATCCTGTTGTCAGGACATCCTCGAGGAACTAGCAACATGACTTCCAAAAAGACAAGACAAGATAATCATCATGATACATTGTTGCTTCTCTAAATCTCGTTGATAGGACATCGCGGAGAAACTAGTAACAAGATAAAAGATCAAAGGAAAAAATGCATAATGTTCGATTGTAATGGATGCCATGTTTATGATTATGTTTGTTGATGCAGGATATGTATGGACAATGTAATATTTGTTGCAATGTATATGGTTTAATGATATAGATGATGTATATATGGACCTAATGCATTGCCTACATGATCATGTATGCACTTATGTTTTTGTATGTCACAGGATATCATCGGGAGATGGACGAGATGAGATGACAAGACAAAAGAAGGTGAATGTTAGTGTGGAGACCACATCCTTCAACATATTACCATAGGACTTTACTAATTGTTTCCCTTAATCATCATTGGGTGGATTATTGTAATGCTCAACAAACACCATGATATGACATAGATCAAGGTGTGAAAGGTCGTACCATCACATGAGACAAGCAGTCACAGACAAGGATGATCATGACTCATACTAAGAGCGCAATTTCCCTAGTATTTTTGTCACAACCAACCACAAGCATAAAAATACAAGAAAGAAAAGTCATGAAATGTCATTGCTCCTCTAAATCCTGTTGTTAGGACATCCTCGAGGAACTAGCAACATGACTACCAAAAAGAAAAGACAAGACAATCATCATGATACATCGCTGCTTCTCTAAATCTCGTTGTTAGGACATTGCGGAGAAACTAGTAACAAGATAAAATATGAAAGGACAAAATTACAAGATAATGTTTGCCAAGTGTTTTCCAAGTGTGTCTGAATGTCAAGTGTTTTGATGTCAAGATGTCAAGTTTGAATGTGTCAAATGCCAAAGGTGTCATATTTGACGATGCCCAAATGTCATTTTTTTCCAAATTCAGGAAGGACACATCCTAAATAATGTCGATGTCAAGAGGATCAATCCTCAAATGTCAAGAGGATCCCTCAAAATGCTAGATAACAGTGACGATGCCTAGGAAGGACACATCCTAAGGCATAAGTGACAGAGTAATTTCTTCAGAAGGACACATTTGAAGGATAACCAAGAGTTGACAATTTGACTTGTTTTGAGTGAAGTTGACTGAAGTTTGATTGTTGTTGACTACATGTCAATGTTGACATGATGATGTGTTTGATGTGTTTACTAAAGAAGTTCCAGAGTTGGTTGCAAGAGTTTTTTTTTTTTAGATGACCTGTTTGACTTGAAGACATTTGATGTGTGTGTGCTAGTGCAGTGTCATGAACCCTAATGGAATGACCTAGTGCGGCCTCGGAGGCTCATCGACTGATGGCCTTTCCTACATCATACACTCAGAGACCTCGTAGTTCGACACGACCAATGACTTTGTTTCGATGACCAAAGACTGAGTCATGATTTTATTTTGACAAACCTAAAAAAACTGACCTAATGTCTTGGGGGCTCTAAGATGGGCCTTGCCTACATAGAAAATGCGCAAAGACAACGCAGTTCGGACAAATGACTAATACTGACTGACGTGACAAGATATGACTCTGTTTTTGTGTTTTCAAGATATTTTGAATTTTTTTTTGGTTTCTTCAGGACACTTTTCAATTTTTAGGTCTTTTTCAGGACATTTTTTTATTTTTATGTCTTTTTTCAGGATGGTTTATGATGTTTTTGTCTTTTTTCAAGACTTTTTATAATTTTTTTGTCTTTTTTAGGACCTTTTCGAGTGACAGGACCATGTACAATTCCCACTATAATCAGGTAATAAAGAGTTTCCCATAGTCAGGTCCAAGACTAGCCAACTAGACAGATGTGGAAAGGACGTGTGCGGAGGATGAATGGGTGATATACAAGACTTGATGTTGTGATAGGTCGAATATATGTGTTAGAAAATGAGTAGCAAACTAAAGAGTGCAAATGAACACCAAAACAACCTACACCTCAAGATTAGCCTAAGTTGGAATCAACACAAGATAAAAGCAACAAATGGAACCTTATACCTTGTCTTGAATCGATCCTTTGGTTAGCTCTTCGATCTTTGATGTGTATGCTCCTTGGATGGCAAGATATGCAAGCTAAATGATGATGTGAGGATGGGTGAAAAGGGATGAAAACATGAAAATGGCTAAGTGTAGATTAAGAAACAAAACTGCAAGAGTTTGGCTAGCAAAATGATCTCCCCCCAAATGAGAGAAAAGAGGGGGTATTTATAGAGATTTTGGAAATCTCTAGGGAAATGGACGGTCAAGATTGAGCCACCAATGATCAAGATGTAGGGCCAAGGTGAGTTGAGAACTCACAAGCCCTCACATCTTGACATGTGGCATGTGATATAGCCATAAAAGGTGAAGTGGACATGAGGTGGAAGGATAGTACATGACATGGAGGGGGGGGTACAAAGAACCTTGGGATTGGACAAGATCTCCTCATAAAGGAGGTACTTGTCTCCATGTGGGTGAGAGGACAAGTGGGGAATTAAAAATTCCTCAAATATTCTCATAGGGATGAGAGAAGGAATTTAAAATTCCTTAAATGCATTGGGGGATTAATGTGAATTAAAAATTCACATGAGAAATGGAGATGCCTTGTCAAAAAAGAAAAGCATTTAATAGGGTTGACTCAATTAAGTGATTAGGATTGTGCAAGTACTTGATTAGACTGATTAATGAAGATTAGAAAAGAGTTAGATTCCACATGTGACTTGATGTGACAAGTCAAAGATCACATGGGGAAGAGTAATGAAGGATTAGAGGAGCGTTAGGTGGCTAAGAGAGATTAGAGGCCAACTTGCAAAAGTTGGAGGATGTGACACATCCTAATCAAGGATTAGGCATATGCACATCCTAATGATGGGATTAGAAGAAGGATTAAGATTAGATAATAAAAGATGGAGGATGTGACATGTGAGGAATTAAATAAATGGAATATTTATTTAATTTATTTGATGAAAGGGGAAGGTATTTAATTATTTAACTAGATACCTTAGGGATTAGAAGAACTTTAGACTGATTAATTAAATAATAGTGATGTTAATTAATGCGGATAAGGGAATGCTTAGATGAAAGGGGATAAATTTGGATAAATTAAGTGTCCAAATTTAGATGTCTACAAATGTCAATCATTATCAGCCATTGGAGAAAATAACGGGGATTTGGTGACAGGTGGCAAGGTGTTGTCGAAAAAGTGAGTGTCTATTATAGACTAAGGAAGATAGAGTGACAGTAGATGGTCGAGCAATGACTAACTACGCATGGCACCTGTTTTCCAGGTTTTCACCATGGTACTTATCCAAAGTGTCTATTTACCAGGTTTTCAGTATTGGACGAATTATTTCTCTTTACTATTTTTGTCATTTTTTCATTTTTTGGTGTCACCAAGATGCTTGTTTGCTAGGTTTTCATCAAGGTGACAATTTTTTTATATTTTTCAATTTTTTTGTATTTTTAAGGTATTCAGCCTGAATTTGTGATGCTATACATAGAACTTGCAAAGATGTAGACTGTTGATAGGCTCTGTCAGTTGTTCACCATCTAGAGTAGCTAACTGATATGCTCCATAACCAAAAGTGGATATGATGACGTAAGGACCCAACCAATTTGGTTCAAACTTGCCAGGTTTTTCTCTATCAGCCTGATTCTTAGGATTTTGCATGAGGACTAAATCGCCAATGTCAAACTTCCTAACCATGACTCTCTTGTTGTAACTATGACATAGATGGTTCTGATACGCTTGTAGATGGTTCAGGGAATTATGTCTTCTTTCATCTAACATCTCCAGCTCGTGTAGTCGTGACTGTCTGTATTCTTCATCATCTATCAGACCCTTCATGGAGACTCTTAGGGATGGAATTTCAACCTCGATGGGAAATATGGCTTACACTGCAAACACCGGGGCGAATGGAGTGGCTCCTATAGGCGTGTGAATGCTAGTGCGGTAAGCCCATAGAGCAGGGTTAATTTGGATGTGCCAGTCATGGCCAGTGTCATTGAGAGTCTTTTTGAGAATTTTAAGGATAGTTTTATTGGACGCCTCAGTTTGATTGTTTCCTTGCAGGTAATTTGGCATGTAAAAATGATGTTGGATATGGAATCACTCACATAACTCACGAACGTCTTGATTTTTGAAAAAACATTCTTTGTTTGTGATGATGGACTGTGGAATTCCATACCGAAAAATGATGTAGTTGAGGATAAATTTGGAAAAAAAAATTGGTTATGTATGTAAGAGGGATGGCTTCAATCCATTTCATAAAGTACTCAGTGGCGGTGATGATGAACTTGTGGCCATTGGACGAGGTAGGATGTATCTTTCCCACGAGGTTGAGACCCCATTGTGCGAAGGGCCACAGAGATGTAATCGGTCGGAGTTCTTGTGTTGGAGCATGAGTTAAATCACTATGTACCTGACATTGGCAACAAGTCCTAAAAAACTCAAATGCATCCTTTTCAATGGTCGGCCAATAATACCCAAGTCTCATTATCTTCTTGGCTAGAGTAGGACCTCTCAAATGAGACCCGCATATACCCTCATGTACTTCGTGTAAGGTTGTGTGTGCTTCATTAGTGTCGAGACATCAAAGGAGGGTGTTGTCAAAGCTACGGTGATAGAGGGTGTCACTGACGATGGTGCATTGGGCAGCTTTTTGGATACAAGAATTTTGTTGGTTGTTGGATAGGTTGGGGGGAAGGGTTTGGGACTTGAGATAGTCATAAATGTCTTGATACTAGGGAGAATTGGGACCAACAAGCTCACAGACCATCTCTGATTTTGGAACATCATATGCAGGGACCAAAATTTGTTCTACCAAGAACTCCAATTGAGGCATATTACTTGGAATGTCTAGGAGAGAGCCAATTGTAGCCATTGCATCTGCTACCTTGTTTTGTGCTCTCATAACTTGTTCAAAAGTCACCATGTGGAAATATGTATGAAAGTTGTCAACCATTTTTTTGTAAGGAATTAATTTCTTGTCCTTGGTGTCATAGTCATCGTTAACTTGGTTGATGACCAGCTAAGAATTTGTTTGTCATATGTAGGGACCAAAATTTGTTCTACCAAGAACTCCAATTGAGGCATATTACTTGGAATGTCTAGGAGAGAGACAATTGTAGCCATTGCATCTGCTTCCTTGTTTTGTGCTCTCGGAACTTGTTCAAAAGTCACCATGTGGAAATATGTATGAAATTTTTCAACCATTTGTTTTTAAGGCATTAATTTCTCATCCTTGGTGTCATAGTCATCGTTAACTTGGTTGATGACCAGCTGAGAATCTCCATAAACATGAAGTGTCATGATTTTCCATTTTATGGCCATTCTGAGTCCTATCACAAGTGCCTCATATTCTGCCACATTATTTGTTCATGGGAAAGCTATGCGGAAAGACTTAGGGATGGAGTCCCCTTGTGGAGTGATAAACAATATTCCTGCCCCCGAGCCATGACTAGTATGAGACCCATCAAAATATAGCCTCCAAGGTGACTTAGGTTCTATATGAAATATGGACTCATTCAGAAAATCTGCTACTAATGGGTGATCACTTTGTACAAGAGCATATACCAGTTGGTCTGCTATCACTTGTCCCTTTATAGCCTTTCGCTCTACATATTGGATGTCATATTCGCTCAAAATCATGACCCATTTTTCCAAATGTCTTGTTAATGATGCGCAACTCAAGAGATATTTCAGGGGGTCAATATTTTCTACCAATTATGTCCTATGATTCAACATATAGTGTCTTAGCTTTTGAGCAGCAAAGACCACTGCTAGGCAAGCATGTTCAATTGATGTGTAATTCAGCTCATATCCGACCAGTGTCTGACTAATATAATATATGGCCCTTTCCTTCTAATCATGGTCGGTTTGTGCCAATAATGTCCCCAGTGTTGAAGTTGCTGCAGAAATGTATAAGATCAAAGGTTTCCCTTCGATAGGTGGCATTAAAATAGGTGGTGACAAGAGATAGTCTTTTATTAGTTGAAAGGCCTCTTGACATTTATCTATCCATACAAAGGGGATACCCTTGCATAGAAGATACTTAAATGGTTGACACTTGTCAACCAATTGTGTTATGAAGCGTCGGATAGATTGTAACCTTCCTTGTAATGTCCTGAGTTCACTTATTCCTTTTGGAGGAGGCATGTCTAAGATGGCTTTCAATTTAGTTGGATCAACCTCAATGCCTCTTTGAGAAACTATGTATCCCAAAAAAATTCTAGATGTCACGCCAAAGATGCATTTCTTAAGACTCAGGCAGACTTTTTATTCTTCCAGTCTCTTAAAAAATTTGTCTAACACATTCAAATGATCTTTTCTTGTCAAAGATTTAGCCAAAAGGTCATCCACGTAATCTTCCATTATCTTGTGCATCATGTCATGAAATATTGTTGTCATAGCCCTCTGATACGTGGCGCCTGCATTCTTAAGACAAAAAGGCATGGCATTCCAGTAGTATGTACCCCAAGGAAATGTGAATGTTGTTTTATGCTGATCTTTCTGGGCAATACAAATCTGATTATATCCTGAGAAACCATCCATGATGGACAACATCTCATATCCTGCCGTGAGATCCACTATGATGTCTATGTTTGGAAATGGAAATTCATCTTTTGGACATGCTTTGTTTAAGTCTCTAAAATCTGTGAAGATGCACATCTGACCATTTGGCTTTGTTATAGGTACAAGATTAGATATCCATTTAGCATAGTCCATAGACTGTATAAATCCCAAATCTAGCAATTTCTTAAGTTCGGCCTTGACTAACAGGGTGATCTTAGGATGCATTTTATGCAACTTCTATTTTACTGGTTTGGCATCTGGAAGTAGTGGAAAATGGTGCAAAACCAATTCTAGGTCCAACCCAGGCATATCGGCATATGACCATGCAAAATTAATTTTACGCTTTGAAAAGAATTTGAGGAACTCAGGTTTCTCTTCTACTATCAGCGATGCCGCAAAGAGGATCATTTTAGGATCTTCTATTGTAGATATGTTTACTTCCATGGTGTCCTCTATGAGCATTGTTGATTTCTCTTGAGTCATGGGAAGAAAGTCCAAACCTCCATCTTTGGGCACCTCAAAGAGGTTTTCACCTACAAATACGTCCTTTATTTTTACTTTTTTATCATCAGCAGGTGTCTTTCGGTTTTCACCTAAAGATGAGTCATTTTTCATTTTATTTTTATTTTTCATTTTGCGACTAAAGGATGGAGCAGTCTCCCCGAAGTAAGCTGCACAATCTAGGTCAATAGAAAATCCAGCCTTGTGATCACCACTGGGTATGCCCTCATGTAGTCCCATAAATTTTGCAATGGCCTCATCATTCTGAAATATGTCCATGACTGGCAGGCCTTGTAGGTCCCAATCGATTAGTTGTGGGTAGACTAAGGAAATACCATCATCTGTGTTGGTGAATTGTGGAGAGGACGTGAAAAGAATGCAGACAGACTCAAAGACATTGAAAATGAAGTTGTCGTCATCCAATTCCCAATCAGACTCTATCCAATATTCTCCTTCACTTGTTTCATACTCATTAGCAAAGTAGGGGACAAAGGGATTGGATTCATGGTCGGCAATGTCATGTGGCAATTCAGATGAATCCAATTGATGGTCATTAGGTTCGGACGACTGGACGGGTATGTTAGGATGAGGGTTAATGGCATTAGAAGAATATTTTGGCTTGTCATTGTTCCTTGGGAAAAAAGGTCTATCCCAGTCTTCTCATTTCCTTGGGATCTTAGGATTGTCATTATTCGATGCTTGATCAATTTTAAATGTTTGCCAAAATATTTTTTCAGAGGTAAGTTCTCCAGGTTCAACGAACAAATCATCAAGACAATAGTCACTTAGGGATCATTGGGAGCCAAATTCCCACTCATGGGAGTCAGTTTTGGTAAGGGATTCCTCAATAGTCTCGACACTTTTTGAAGCATTCATGCTCTCGCTCGAAAGTCCATTGGTACGTCAATCATCATTTTCAGGTGGACCATACCCTAACCCAAGATACTTTGGTCGTTTGGAAGGTACTATGGGTTCTCTTCGCCCAGTTTTATTTTTTCCAAGGCCACTAGTTCCATCGTAGCCTTTTGCCTTCATCATGTCATATCCTTTGCCATATGTCTCGACTAGTAATGGGGGTAAGTCTTCCATTTCTTTGTAAATCCATCCTGATATGTCGGCAATGTCTTCGTTGTTCATGTCTCCCCATTTCATGAAAACTGTTTTTGGTGGAACTTTACAAATTTCTTTAGGTTCCATTTTGAAACACGGTTGACCATAGACCTTAGGAGACTTGGGTATTTTTGTGATGCAATATGTTGTATTCAGTTTGAATTCTGTATAGCCTAGGTCCTGGATCTTGACATTGGAATCAGCCTTAGGAAGCAAGGAAGATGATGGTGTGGCGGAAGATGTGGAAGGAGTGGACGTGAAAGATGATGCGAGTGTGGATGGGTCAATGAATTTGGAAGAAGAAGATCTTGAAGCTTCTTGATTGATGGGCACTTGATGTTCGGAAATACCCCTTACATTGGTGCAATACTGAAAAGGATTGGGGTCTCCATATATGGTTATTTTTGTGTTGTCAAAAGTAAATTTCAGGCATTGGTGATATGTGGAGGGAACGGCCTTTAGGGCATGAATCCAAGGTCGGCCAAGCAAGATGTTATAGGGTAATTCAAGATCCAAGACTTGGCAAGTTGTGTCTACAATGACTGGCCCAACTCCGATAGGAAGAGTGATCACACCTCAAGAGGAATGTTCTTCATCATCATGTGTTTTTATGATTATGCTCTTTGTAGCGTCTACGCAAGCATCAGAAAATCCTAGAGCCTTAACTAGTTTTAAGGAGCATATGTTCAATCTTGCTCTGCCATCTACTAAAACTCGTTTGACCTTGTGCTTATGGATGAAACTTTGATGTGTAATGCATCATTATGGTTGGTCTTGGGTGACAAATAATATTGATCATAAAATGTTACATGATGAGGTGTAGTGAGGTATCCCACCATGGCCCCAAACTGGTTAACATCAATGTCCTACGGGACAGAGGACTCTTGTAAGGTTTTGTAAAATATAGCCTTATGTGCGGGAGAAATGCGAAGTAGTTCGAGTATGGAAATCTGCACAAGGATTTTACACAATTGATCAATAAGATTAAACTGACTCTTAGGTTGCCACTGCTTTGCGGACGAGCTAGATTGTGATTGCTTAGTGGCTAGACCAGGTATTGTGATTTTCGGTTGTCGAGGAGGTGGACCAACTATGGTGACCTTGCCACTATGAGTAGTGGTGTGACATTCAGGTGCTCTTTTGACAGTGATGGTATTGACACATTCATCATCAGTTCAGACATTGTTAATAATAGGTCCACCTGAATAGTCGTATGCGGTGTGGGCATAATTGGCTTGATTAATATTTCTCTTAGGACCTGATGTTTAGGCTTTATTTAAACCATGGTCTTGTAGTGGGTTCTTGTGAATAGTATGGTCTCCATTTGATGCAAATTGTGGCCCAACCAATTCAATTGTTCGATTTTCAATAAGGTCTTGCATAATATTTCTTAGTTACCGACAAGAGGATGTCTTATGCCCTTTATCCCGGTGGTAATCACAGAAAGCGTTATCATCCCACCATGATGGTTTAAACTGTCCTAGGTCATACGACTTAGGGTCCTCAAGTGCAATGAGACCGTTTTGTAGGAGCTTCTTAAGGACATCCTCAATTGGTTCTCCCAAAGCAGTGTATGTTTGTATTTTCAGGAATTGTCTTGTCTAGTGGGGTTGTCCTTGACTTTGACTATTTTGACCATTTTGGTTATTTGAAATGACATTGGCGGGGGTGTCAGTATTGTTGTTGGTTTTTTTTGTGGTTGAAACCCTTTAAGAGTAAGTATTGGACCCATTGTGTTTACAACCTTAGCATTGACAACACCATCATTGGTAACATGTTTATTTTTGACCCAATACTTATTTTTGTTCTTGGATGGGTTTGTATTTGTGTTTTTAGGGCCATATTTTAGTTCTCCTTTAGCAATGAGAGCTTTCTCAACCTGGACACCTTTTTCAACTAGGTCTGTGAAGGTTGTGCAGCAATGAACTTGCAATCCATATTTCAATGGGCCTAGAAGTGTTTGAACAAACATGTTGACCTTTTCTTTTTCAGGTATATTAATGTGGCAACGACTTGCTAGACTTCTCCATCTTTGGAAGAATGGGATAAAATTTTCACCAACATCTTCTTGTGTAAGAGTGCATAAGTTAGTGATGGAGGTGTCCATGTCAATATTATACGCATAATTTTTTATGAATTTTTCTTTAAGTTCATCCCATGTTTTTATCCCTTTTAGAGTGGAGAACCATTCAAGTGCAGGTCCTGTAAGAATTTTAGAGAAGAGTCTCATCAAGTAAGTGTGTTCATAGGCAATGTCCATACAGTTGGTCATGAATTCTCGAACATGTTCAATAGGATTCGTCTTGCCCTTGTATTTGGTAAAGTTTGGAGACACATATCCAGGAGGGAATGGTGGCATGTATAGATTTGTGTCAAAAGGATATACGCATAGGTCATATAACATGTGTGATTTCTTGTCAAAAATTTGCATGTTTTCTATAGTCTTTTGTAATTGAACCACTTGATTTGTCAAGGCATCAATCATAGGATTATTTGTTGTATCACACATGGGAGTGATAGGTACACCATGGGTCCCCATTTGTTGTGAAGAGATGTTGGTGTTTTGTTGTGGGTGTAATGCCTGAAAATGAAACAAGCTTTTGCACAATAGACAACAAGGAAGATTAGTAGATTAAAAGCACACATGCATACAAATACTAGATCTAGAATGCAAATTCATACGTTAAGCAACAAAGAACATGGGAAAGTAAAAACGTAATTAAAACTAGAACAATCTCACCAATTCCAAACGTATTTCCATGATTCATCTCGATTGCCCTTCTCCATTTTGCTTGTGTAGTATAATTGCCCTTAGATTTTCGAGTTCGTGCAAGTATAGCCTAAGATAGTGATTAGCAAAATATCGAAGATTCAAGACAAAAGTGCTCTCCAAAGTTACAAAATTCGCGAGAGAGATTGGAATGAAGAATGACAGATCAATTTATAGAAAATTGATTATTCAAACGACAGGCCAAGATTAAAAGATTAACGGATGGTTGAGATTGATTGATTAGACATGCATTTTGTTAACTGATAGTAATGACATGAGTGATACAAATTAGAAATAGAATTAAAGATTAAATAAATGATTTAATCTTCAGTTCGGCATTCGAAAACATTAGAAATATCTTTGCATGACAAAGATGAAGATTGATTAAAGCAACTCTTGTTCGAATGCACGCACGAGGTTTAATTAATTAAATAAGAATATTTAATTAATCTACATGTACATGCAAATAAGTTAGAACTGAAGGATTGAATGTTTTGACGAAGAGATTACTCGAGATAGCCACTCAGACATCAAATCAATAGTTAACCGAGTGATTTGAATTAGATGTCGAGTCAAGTAAAAATGAATACTTAGATAACTCACATAATTATCTAAAATATAGAAGAATGTGTTAAAATAGAATTTATGAATTAAATAATTCATTTAATTCAAGAGACAATATTCGAAGGATAATTAAATAAATAATATTTATTTAACTAAGTGATGAAGGGATTTAAACGAATAATTAAATAAATAAATGAATTTATTTAATTATAGTTGAAGTATGATAAAGAATAAATTAAACAAGGATTTATTTAATTTAACAAGAAAGATAAGGTTAATTAGTAACATAATTAAATAAAAAGCGTTTATTTAATTAATCAGGTATAATAAAGAAAAGTGAATTAATTAAATAATTAATATTATTTAATTAATAGAAGAATTAATGTTAAGATGAATAATTAAATAATTGACATTATTTAATCATGACCATGAATAATACGAATTATGCAAAATATGGAAGTCGCAGGCCTAAACCAAATTTCGGTGTCTACAGTGGGATGTGTTGTTGCGAGATGTATGATGTTTTTTGGTTTGCATGTTGTTGATATTGAAAGTTTGGATTAGGGACTTGTTGATGGGTGTGAATATGTGATGAATATGTCAGAATGTGCCCTCCAGCCATTTGAGTCAAAATTTGGGGAATATGTTGACCATGAATATTTTGGTGTCCAAATGATGTCATATGTTGTGTATTATGATTGTCTTTCCAAATTGTTGAAGTTTTCCATGGGGAATGTTCATGTTTTTCCCTTGGGAAGTATTGGTATTAAATTGTGTTGGCGTGTTAACATTTGGTTGTGGTCCTCGAATAAACACACGTTGTTTACTTCCTCCAAAGGGATTGAATGAGGTACCAATGAAAGTATTTGATGATGATGCACCCATGGCACTAGATGAAGCTGAAAATAGAGGATTTGAATAGCTTTCCCACATTGATGAGGACCCAAAGGTGGCTCCAACCGATTGTCATGATATAATTGACATTGTTGGCATTGATTGTGACATGTCTTGTGACATAGTTGGTGTCGCTCCAATGGATGTTGCATTGATTGTATTGGAATTGTTTTGATTGGAGGCATCATTGGAGGTGGCATTGATGGTACTTGTAGCAATTTTTGATGTGGCACCAACAAAGGCAGTGTTTGTGTTGTTTTGAGGTTGACTAGTGTTGGACGAATTGTTGTTTGGATTGTTGACATTATGATCGGGTGATGTTGGTCTCAAAGTATTAATGTCAAAGCCATGTGGTAGTTTACCCTTGGTTCAAGAGCATGGCTAGATATCTTTTTGGATCATGTAGGACTAAGTCTTCCACAAAGGAGGCTACGTCAGGATTTTGTACTGCAACTTCTAAGTCTTCTATGTATACTTGTCCATGTTGGTCTCTTTGCATGAATGGTTCAAAAGGGTTTAATGATCAAGATGGCATGTCCATTTTGCTAAAAGGATTGATGAAGGACGTGTATTCATTCATGTTTTGATTCATGTCATTGGAAAAGATGTAGGTTTTGTTGCCTTGCCCAAAATTAGCCATTTGTTTTCTCTTTCTTTGGAGCCTAGTCTCAACCATATAAGGAGTTACTCAAATTAGGAAGAGTATGGAAAATGACACTATGTTTTTTGGATTTTTGATAATAAGGGATGAAAATGCAATATGCCAATGCAAACTATGTTTTTTGGATTTTTGATAGTAAAGGAAATGACTAATGTCAAAGGACAATGAAGACTTTTTTTTTTTTTTTTGAATTTTTGAATAAGATACGACAATGTGACAATGTTGTCTAAAGGAATTGACAAATGCAAAAGGACAATGAAGATTAAGATGCCAAGTTATGACACTATTTTTTTTTTGAATTTTTGGAATAAGGTATGCAAAATGAGGCCTAAGATGACTTTAATGTCTAAGGTATGCAAATGCAAAGGTCTATGCGATTTGGAAAAAGGATCTACTCAACCAACCTAAGCTTGATCTATATCTCAATTTTGGAGTATCAAAGGACTTGTTTAAAGGACAAAAGGACAATGACAAGATGGCTAAGTGAGGTTTCCTAACTTGACTTATGAGTTGGAAAGTCTCACAAAAAGGACAATGAGTAAAGGAAAATAATGATGACTAAGTCCAATGGTACACCTACTCTTGAAGGAAAAGATTTTGCTAAGTGAGGTAAGGTTTCCTAATCCAAAATCTGAAAATGAAATGAGGATGCAAGGACTGGTTTATGACTGAAAATGAAGATGATGATGTCTAAGGATGAAACTAAATTTTTCAAGTATGAACCTATGGGTAAATGCCAACTAATGGATGCAAATGATGAAAAATTTGAGCAATTTCTGATCTAGTTTTTTTGACAGGATTCTTTCAAAAAGATGTTTGATGATAGTTTGGACATATTTGAATTCGATTCTTGGTTTGTGACAAACTTTTTGTTTTTTCAGACAAATACATCGTTTCAGGTTACAAATGCATCTCAATATGGTAGATGCAGTTTAGTTTCAGCGAATACAGTTCTACAGAAAGCAATTGCGGCTCAGTATTGTGAATGCGGTTTTCTGAAAAGTAGAAGTGGTTTGACATAGGAAAATGTGTCTCCAGGAATGGAAAATGCGGCTTAGCAAAGCGATTGCATTGCAGGAAATGTCAAATGTGGCTTAGTAAAACAAATGTGTTTCAGAAAGCAAAAATGCGCTATGGCAGTGCGGATTCAAATGTAATTCAGCTAAGCACATGCGGTTCAGAAAGTAGCAAATGCATTGCAACAGAGAAAATGCGACACAGAAAGATTCAAATGTGTTTCAACAAAGTGAATGCATTGCCAAATACAGCAAATGCATTGTAGGCAGAATGAATACCTAGTTTGTTTGCAAGTTTAACCGAATTTTGAAGTTGTCTCAAGTTGAAAGTGTGTTTCCAGATTTGTGTAATGATGTTTGTTTGTTTGAATGTTTGAGGAAACACTTGGAAAAAAAAAAAAAAATTCTTTGATCAAGCACAATGAAAACAAGCACAATCCTAGGTTAAGTCAAGACAGTATTCGCTAGATTCCACGCAGGTTTCCCCAACTACACTTATTCTTAGCGTGTGAATCCAGAAGCTTGGCCGCACAGGCTCCCCCTTACATTGCACTCACTTCTCAGTCCAACCAGGCTTCCAACCCCCATGAAACTCCCATGGCAGATTGATCACCTCTACTAAGAACTGTGAGAATGTGGATGCCTTTGCAACGACCGTTGTTGCACTAGAAAATAGAAGGATTTTGGCTACTACACAAAGGTGTTTAGTTCGGGACCCCTGTTTGAGTGGCCACACATGGGGCAAAGATTAAGCTCCATTAAAGGAGGAATTCCAACCTGAAGAGGTTACGCTCAACAAGGGAATTATACTTTTTCCGTGTGACACATCCGCACTCATAATCCTAATTTTTCCATTAGGATTCACATTTATATACCGGTCGGGGGTAGCTTGGCCAAAGAGCTTCGTTGCCGGTCTGAGTCACCTTAGGGTGAGTACTTTTCCCCACCAAGGAAGGCCCAAGTTCTAGAGTCAATAATTGTTTCTCTTGCACCCAAGATCGCACAAGTGCGCAAGGGGAGAGGATACTTCGATTATTGAATCAAGGTGACAAAGATTGGAGACACTTGTAAATTTTAATTACCAAATGATAATGTGAGGAGGACACACAAGACACTTTCTTCTTTTTAAAATTTTTACTTGAAATGTGAAAGACAAAGTTCATTTTAAACTCATGCCATGATAATGCAAGTTCATTTTAACCATATGAGTTTCAATGCATGCTTGTGTTCATTTTAACCCAATGACATGAAAATGCAAGTAAATTTTAACCAAATGAATGTAAATGCAAGATTGTTGTTTGTTGTTTGTTGATTTTTTCCTTAAGGAAATTAGGAATGTGATAAGAGAATCCACAAAACAATGTTAGATTCCTCGCCACAAGCTAAAAACCGAAATATTAGTAACCCAAAACCCTAAGCTACTTAAATGGAAAAAGAAAAATCTGGAAAAAAAATTGAAAAAACCTGAAAGCAAAATATACCAGACGAATGTGTCACTCTGCAAAGTGAATGCGTCATAGGTCCATACCCTAGAATCTATCAGACAGATGCGTCAACCTACAAAACAAATGTGTTGTGAATCTCAAATTCATTGTTCGAGGAAGCTAATGTGTTGTTGTTAGTGTAATTAATATTTAATTACACTTCAATAAATTTATTTAGGTAATATTTAATTCCTAGGTTAATTATTGCCATCCTTATCTTGTTGAGCTATCTTGTTGCTCAAGATAAGAATAGGGTTATGCATCTTTTCTTTTATAAAGCAAATCATATCTTGTAATTAAGAATTCCTAAATAATAATATTTTGCACATCTTTTGCAAAGCTCTTGCTTTTTCTGATTTTCTCTTCTGTGGAAGGCTTTTCTAGTTTGCATTTCAGATCTTGGTTTCTAACATGGTATTAGAGCCTTGATTTGCAACCCCCTCTCAGATTTTTGAGAAAATCATTACAGAGTTCGTTCGGGATTCCTCAAGGGTATCATGCCTTGAGTTTATTCATGCAGTGTTTTGGATTAGATCGGGCTTCACCATTGGATTTAGAGCGCTGGAAAAAGTCAGGATTAGCTTTTGTTTTGCAAATTTTGGCCATTGTTTGCCAGATCTTTGAGGGTTTCAAGTTGGGAGATTTTTTGCAAGCTCTGGAGGTAGCCGAATTTTTGGAGCATTTTGGGCACAAACGAAGGTCACCATTGTGTTCGCAGCAGCCAAAAACCCTAAGATCGCCTTTCGTTTCGTCGACTTTGGAGAAAGTTGCTTCTGAGGCAAAAAAATTGCCAAGGTGGTCGTACGGCCTCCCCAACATGCACTTCGAGGCACGAAAAACAAAAAAAAATCAAAAAACGGCATTTTTTCGGGGTCTGTGCATGTGCTGCTAGTGCAAATAAACTCGTTGCCGCCTCACCACTGGGCGGCCACCCATCCGCCACCACCGCTGGCAGAGCTAGCCTATCTGCCACTGGGCCTCCAGCTCCCTCCACTCTACCTCAGTCATATGGAGGAACGGGGGCCCGAGCTCAGCCCCCACGAGCCCCTACAGCACCGACTTTGGTCCTATGGGGGACCGGGCGCTATGCACCCAACGCCCGCCCAGCCACCCAGCCCCTTCTGTATACCCATCGGTCGTATGGGTGACTAGGGGCTCCACCTCCAGTAACTTCCCTCCATCCCCTACTCGCGCACAGGACCAGGGGCTTTTTTTTTTAGCCCCCAAGGTAGCCTATAGGCCAAATTGGCCTTCTAGAGAAACTTTCACTAAATCGAGCGTATTTTTTGCATACGATGTCCGTTTTTCGCAAACGAGATACCGTTAGAAAGTTGATTCTGACATCGATCTAGTGGTGTAGGTTTTTTTACCAGATTTTTCTCCACATTTATTTTTTAGGTCTTTGAACTCAGATGTTGTTGTTTTCACTCCAGAGGGCATATCTTTTGACTCGATGATCCTTTTTTCGCCATTCTTGTAGCATTGGAAAGCTGGTTCAGTCCTCTACATAGATCTGAGGTCTATTTTTATTTTATTTTTATGCATGTTTGCATTCTCTCCTTTTACAATCGTTGGGTTATTGTAATAAATGAACTAAGATAAATTTCCATCAGGGGGCTTCTTGCTTAATAATCTGATTAGAGTGTGCATGCACTTTGATCTCCATATTCATCTTGATTTGTTGATAGATTGCATGGGTTATCTGGTTTCTTAGTTTTTTTTTGCCACATTCTTGTCTTAGCTTGACACATATCAGATTCACATCGGTTCACACTTTAGATTGAGAGTTTATGGTTATTAATCCGCATTGGTTTAGATCATTCTCAGTTGGAGGGCCATGTTTTTATGGTTAATGTTCTAGAGTCTTTATGGTACTCCTTCCCATAGAAGAGTTTTAGTCTCAGTTTGGCATCAGCATCGAGATACACAGTTTCTAGATTTTGTCACCATCTCATCTACTGTTGCTTCACAGATTCCAGGGTTGTTCCAGTTTGTGATTTTTCCAGTGTTCCGTGGCATCAGGTCTGCTGTCACATTATTATGATTCCATTTTTGGTTTCTTGTAGACAAAAGTATCTTTCCTTGCTTGTCGGATTGCAGTTCTAGTGTTACTCCATAGTGTTCTTCCAGTGCTTTGTAGCAGTCATCTCATTGTGAGGGGTTTTGTCCCATTGGGTTTTCCTTCTCTACCTCATTATTGCATTTGTACATGGGCACCTAATCAGGCCTTATTGTCAGGACCCATTCATGCTTTCTTGCATTCATCTTAGTTTTAGGTGCATGCTTTTTTAGTCTCCCTAAGTTGCACTTATGGGGGGTGTTAGTCTAATTAATATTTAATTACACTTGCATAACTTTACTTAGGTAATATTTAATTCCTAGGTTAATTATTGTCATCCTTATCTTGTTGAGCTATCTTGTTGCTCAAGATAAGATTAGGGTTATTCATCTTTGCTTTTACAAAGCAAATCATATCTTGTAATTAAGAATTCCTGAATAATAATATTTTGCACATCTTTTGCAAAGCTCTTGCTTTTTTTGATTTTCTCTTCTGTGGAAGGCTTTTCTGTTTTGTATTTTAGATCTTGGTTTCTAACAGTCACGGTCGAGCAAATGCGGTGTTTTGTAAAGTGTATGTGGCACAACAGAGCGAATACGTCATTTGAAATAGTGAATGTGTCGCGATGCGGAAAATGCGGCTTGAAAAGAAGCAAATACGGTGTTCCATACCTGTACCTACAAAAATGAAAAAAAAGACCAAAAACCGTACGAAAATCTACAAGAAAAACGTCGGGTTCACCAATGTAACTAAGGAAATTTTATGGGTTAGCTTATAATCATGCATAAAACATAAAACCCTAGCCAACTATGAAGAACAATGGAGGAAAATGCATAAAACAAGAACAATTATACCAAATAGTCCTCAAAACCTCCATGAATCACCTCCATAGCCCTTCTCAACTTGTTGAAAATGTGTGTTTTCCCTCAAATTTGATGTGAGCAATCTAATGACTATGACAAGCCCTAAGAAAATGTTGAAGGATTTGAGTGATTACATGCAATACTATGTTATTATTCAACTAGTAAGCATCTAAACTATGCCTAAATTATGCCAAATGAAATTACAAAATGACAAGAGTGCAAGAATATAAGATTTCCTAAAACAAGAGTGCCTAAGATTGCAAGAGCATAAGGTTGCAAGATGACATGAGATGAAGTGTTTTGAAAAGAAAATGCAGTTTGACACAGGAAAATACGTCTCTAGGAATGAAAAATGTGGCTTAGCAGAGCAATTACGTTGCAGGAAATGTCGAATGCGGCTCAGTAAAACAAATGTGTTTTAGAAAGCATAAATGCGCTATGGCAATGCGGATTCAAATGTGGTTCAACTAAACACATGCGGTTCAGAAAGCAGCAAATGTGTTGCAACAGAGCAAGTGCGGCACATAAAGCTTCAAATGTGTTTCAACAGAGCGAATGTGTTGCCAAATACAGCAAATGTGTTGTAGGAAGAATGAATACCTAGTTTTTTTGCAAGTTTGACAGAATTTTGAAGTTGTCTAAAGTTGAAAGTGTGTTTCCAAATTTGTGTAATGATGTTTGTCTATTTGAATATTTGAGGAAACACTTGGAAAACAAAATATTTTGTCTTTGATCAAGCACAATGAAAACAAGTACAATCCTAGGTTAAGCTAGGACAATATTCGCTAGATTCCACATGGGTTTCCCCAACCACATTTATTCTTAGCGTGTGAATCCAGAAGCTTGGCCGCAAGGACTACCCCTTACATTGCACTCACTTCTCAGGCCAACCAAGCTTCCAACCCCCATGAAACTCCCATGGCAGATTGATCACCTCTACTAAGAATTGTGAGAATGTGGATTCCTTTGCAACAACCGTTGTTGCGCTAGCAAATAGAAGGATTTTGGCTACTACACAAAGGTGTTTAGTTCGGGACCCCCGTTTGAGTGGCCACACATGGGGGAAAAGATTAAGCTCTGTTAAAGGAGGAATTCCATCCTGAAGAGGTTACGCTCAACAAGGTTTTGGGGATTTCTACTTTGTTTGTGTGACACATCCGCACTCATAATCCTAAGTTTTCCATTAGGATTCACATTTATATACCGGTCGGGGGTAGCTTGGCCAAAGAGCTCTATTGTCGGTCTGAGTCACCTTGGTGTGAGTATTTTTTCCCACCAAGGAAGGCCCAAGTTCTAGAGCTAATAACGATTTCTCTTGCACCCAGGATCACACAAGTGTGCAAGGGGAGAGAATACTTCGATTATTGAATCAAGGTGACAAATATTGGAGACACTTGTAAATTTTAATTACCAAATGATAATGTGAGGAGGACACACAAGACACTTTCTTCTTTTTAAAATTTTTACTTGAAATGTGAAAGACAAAGTTCATTTTAAACTCATTCCATGAGAATGCAAGTTCATTTTAACCATATGAGTTTCAATGCATGCTTGTGTTCATTTTAACCCAATGACATGAAAATGCAAGTAAATTTTAACCAAATAAATGTAAATACAAGATTGTTGTTTGATGTTTGTTGATTTTTTCCTTAAGGAAATTAGGAATGTGATAACATAATCCACAAAACAATGTTAGATTCCTTGCCACAAGCTGAAAACTAGAATATTAGTAACCTAAAACCCTAAGCTACTTAAATGGAAAAAGCAAAATCTGGAAAAAAAATAAAAAAAACTCAAAAGAAAAATATACCAGACGAATGCGTCACTCTGCAAAGTGAATGCATCGCGGGTCCGTACCCTGGAATCTATCAAATAGATGTGTCAACTTGCAAAACAAATGCATTGTGAATCTCAAATGCATCGTTCAGGGAAGCTAATGCATCGCAGTCGAGCAAATGCGGTGTTTTGCAAAGCATATGCGGCGCAGCAGAGCAAATGTGTCATTTGAAATAGTGAATGCATCGTGACGTGGTGAATGTGCCTTGAAAAGAAGCAAATGCGACATTTCGTACCTGTACCTACAAAAACAAAAAAAAGGACCAAAAATCGTACATAAATCTACAAGAAAAGCATTGGGTTCACCAATGTAACTAAGGAAATTTTGTGGGTTAGCTTATAATCATGCATAAAACATAAAACCCTAGCTAACTATGAAGAACAATGGAGGAAAATGCATAAAACAATAACAATTATACCAAATAGTCCACAAAACATCCATGAATCACCTCCATAGCCCTTCTCAACTTGTTGAAAATGTGTGTTTGCCCTCAGATTTGATGTGAGCAATCTAATGACTATGGCAAGCCCTAAGAAAATGTTGAAGGATTTGAGTGATTACATGTAATACTATGTTATTATGCAACTAGTAAGCATCTAAACTATGCCTAAATTATGCCAAATGAAATGACAAAATGACAAGAGTGCAAGAATATAAGATTTCCTAAAACAAGAGTGCCTAAGATTGCGAGAGCATAAGGTTGCAAGATGACATGAGATGAAGTGTTAAGAAGTGCCAAAATGAGAGCAAAATTGGCATTTTATAGCAAATGCAATTTTGGACGGACGACCAAGATTAAAAGTTGATGAATGCCCTAAAATCAACGGTCAAGATTGTGTGTGACAACCCATAATTAGGGTTAGGGAAAAAATTTGAAATAAACAACCAAGATGCAATTTGAGAAAATCAAATCGATAGTTGAAAACAAATGCGACAGGGAGATAAAGATTGGACAGAAAGAGAAAGATTTGGAAAATCAAATAATTTTAGAAATTACTGGATTTATAGAAGAAAATTACCATTTTTGAATTAAAATTAACTCATAAATGTGGAGTTATGTGACAGTAAATAATTGATTTTGAATTATTTACTAAGAGAAGTGGAAGTTAGCAATGTGAAACCATTTTAATAACTAATTTTATTTAAAATAGAGGAAATTAAATGAGACAATTAAATAATTAATTCTAATTATTTAATCATGGAAGAAGTGGACCAATAATTAAATAAATTATGGAAGACTTATTTAATTATGAAAATACTTTTAGCATTAGAGACGTAAAGTTTATTTATTTAAATAATCAAGAGGGAATAATGGATTAATTAAATAAATTTAATTATTTATTTAATTAAAGAGGAGATTAGACATTAGTGACGTATTTAAACAAAACAATGTAATTTGTTTATTTAAATAGTCAAGAAGAATAGAAGGTATGAATTAATTAAATAATTAAGAATTATTTAATTAATAGTTGAATTTGGATAGTTAAGGACATAATCAAATATTATGTTTTAGAAGAAATATGGAGAAATTAAGAGTCGCAGGCCTAGGTCAATTTTAGGTGTCTACACCTAGTTTACCACATGCATGATTGGGGTCTAGGGCATCTAGGGAGGGTCCCAACCTTCATCATTTTTTTTTTCTTTTTTTATTTTTCTTCTCCTTCATTGGCATGGACTAGAAAAATAGCAAGAGCCATTCGAGGAAATTTGTAAGAATAAAACTAGTTGGAAGCTCCACTAGTAGGGTACCCTAAGGTCCCCCTATGGGTGGTGGAGATGCAGAGCATCAACAAGAAGGTAATGAACAATTTTTTGTACATGGTCTCTTTTGATTGTCGAGGGAGAAGCCTAGGATCAAGCATTATAGGTACCTTGAGAAAAAAGACTCCATCTAGGCCAATGTCCACAAGGAGGAAAGTGGCCCCTAGAGGAGGAGGGGGATGAGAAAAATCTATCCATAGCATAAGGGGCATTACCCCAATGGTTGAGGAGCACCTGAAGGTGAGAAACTTCCAATGAAACTTTATTATCTTGCACCTATATTTATAATAAGACATTAGAACAAATGATTGTTGTAGAAAAAAGTGAAATATGTTGATCAATTGAGAAATAATTGAACATTACAAAATTTATCTTTCCATATGTTGAAGAGAATATCCACCCTAAAATTATGTCAAATTTGGTTGAATTTGTGAGGGATACAAGGCTATTCCCCTAAAAGAACCATGTTCTAGGAGAAAAGATCTAGTTAGAAGGGCTTGAATAGTCATAAATCCAAGTCTAGAGCTTTTTTTATCTAGGAAAAAACTAGAAGAGATGCTTAAAGAATCTCACTACCCACAAAATGACAATGAGGGTCTTGGATGCCCAAATTAGACAACTTGGATCCCACAAGAAGGAATTGGAAAATAATACACCAAGAAAAGTGGGCCAATTTTGGTTCCAAAACAACTAACTAGATGGTATAAAATTTGCATCATCAAACTAAGACTGGCGATTGCAAATTCCATAACTGGTTTAACATTGGGACCATGATCAAATGTGAAGAGATCCAATAAACATATTGAATGCAATAAAGAAAATAGGGAGCACACATTAAACATTATGTTATATTTTATCAATAAAAATAGGAACACTTTTGTGTGTACATGAAATTTCACCCTCTTAGTCTTAACCATTTTTATAAAAATTAGTAGTTTAGAAACTATATTTGAAGTACTAAAAATTTATTCTTGACATATCTTAAAATTTTGAGTACATGCATTTTCAATTACTCATCCAAGCTCAAGTTTAAAGTTGATTTACAAGAAAAGTGGTCACTTTTAACCCCATTTCAATGCACTTACCCACACCTCAACTTCTTAATATTTCATCTCTCATGGATTCCAAAGCTTAATTAACCTTACCCTCCTTTTGAATGAATTAATTGACCCAATCCTCAATCCACATGGTATTGGCTATCAAAGATTCCTAATAAGTTTCACTATACCATAGGATCCTAAACATTTCCGTACCAAAATACCTAAATGGTATCTAGTATCTTGGATCCCCAAATCTTGAGCCTTGATTTTTGCATATTACAAGCTCCTAAAATTTTCCCTATTGACATACCTAAATGGTATCTAGTATCCCAAAATCCCAAACTCCACCAAATTGATTGAATTTTAGGTCTTCCTTTCCCTTATCACTTTGCTATCAAGTATGTCATATCCCCAATCCTTGTTCCTTCATGCATTGGTTGTCATTGACTCCCAATCCCTACTCCTTCCTATATTAGGTATCTTTGAATCTTGATCCTTTCTCCTTCCTACATTGAGTATCTCTAATGGATTCCTTCTTGTATTGAGTATCTTTGAAGCTCTTGATCTCCACTTCTCATCATTATTTCCTCTTCTAAACCTTTGTTGTTTTCCTGACCATCATCCTTTTTTAAAAAATATTACAAGGAATGTAATATTTTGTTCTCCATTCTCCTATTACTCTACCTTTGCTTCCCCAAACCCTTGATTCTAGAAATATTAATTTTAGTGTAATAAGTAAAAATCATCCAAATGACATCCCAACCCTCAATTCCCTACTCACTCTTGCAATTGTTTCCTTTAGGCATGCATTTCTTCAATCCCCAATGTTTGTATTGAAACCACCTAGATCCTTACAAGACCTAGGACACCATTAATGGCCTTGAATTAATGTGATAAGAGTGAGGAAGACTTTAAAATGACTTTTAGCACATGTAGGCCCCTTAGAGACATAGTTTGTATACAAATACAAATGGTTGTTGATGTAGGGACCCTGGTTTCATGTATGCAACCATGTGAAAATATTGTTAGAAGGCATGGATACTTGTATACTTGTAAATAACCTTTGTTCTCCTCTAAGACCACTTGAGGTGGATTTTGGTGTGGGATTTTAGGTCCCAAGCTAGGCCCTCAATTTGTATATAATCTTGAAAGCTTCATCAATTAGGACCTTTTTCTAATTTATCAAAAAATCCCCATTTTACTACAATTGCAAGCTCATGTGTTCATCTATTATATTTGAGGACAAAACCCTTTAGATTTTGTAGATCAAAAGATGAAAACCCTTTGACTTTATAAGGGTAATCTCAAACAAAGGTTACATTTTTGTGAAAAGGTTGTTCAAAAGTTGTAAAATTTGAAAAATACTAGTGCATACTAACAAATAAAATTGTTTGTTTAGTTTGTCTTCTCTTGCTATCTCAACCTAATTATGGATCCATGCTTTATCTCCAAGTGATCCCAAACATATCATATTCTATACATATCCTTATACAATGATACTCACTTTATTTCTATAGACCTCCTCTTAATAACACAATGGAGCCTGGGTAAACCACTAAACCCAACATAGACCTCCTCATTACCTAACATAATTAATTACACAAATTATCCACATAACCCAATATAACAAATTTAAAGGATGTGTACCACATGTGAACATCTCTTTCCACTTATACACATTATAATATCATATCCCTAAATACAAAATATTATTTATCATTATAATTTAATTAATTTATAAAATATTTATGTCAAATATTTTTTTTATAGATCAAAAGTGGTAGGTCCCACCATCCATTAAAGTATATAAATAAGTTTTACATATAAATGGAGTCAAGGGACACAAAACTCAAACTTAGATACCACCAAAGTGTTGTAGTTCAATTGATTGAGGACAATTGGTGAGAGTGATGGTATGTTTCTTAATTACACCATCCACCAAAGTTCAAGTCCACGTAGGTATCTTATAAGGAATGAGGTCATGTTTTGGATGACTTTAGCGAAATGGATACCCCTCAATCCCTACCTCTTAATTGAAGAGATAACAGCATAAACTAATGCTTTCATTTCAAATAACAAAACAAACTAGTGAATGATGTAAAATCCTCCATTTAAAAAATTTAAATACCAAGATTACCCAAATAAAAGTAGGGCAAACGCTAGAAGAAAAACCCACTCAATATATCTCGGTAAATCTATTTATTACAAAAGCATAACAGCAAAAACTAGGGCAAAGACCCAAACAATATATGAGGAAACATTTAGAAAACAACTGGCTCAAAACCAGCAGACGACCCAACAGTATCATGACAGCCGTCCACGAACAGAACATGACAAACAGTATCTAACTTGTTGCTCACGAGAGATGAAGTTGGTCTAACTTTTAAAGCCCCTACTTTAATCTTTTCATAGTCAAAAGTAACTTTTATTCATGTCTTATAATGAAGATGACATCTAGACTAAAAACAATAGAGAGAGGGCAGAGGCCATGTACCTTGCCCTTTACAAAATCTTCACAGTTACCAGATATCTTGATAAGTGTTATCATCCTTTATCTAGACTTCTCGTGTATCATGACTAATTATTTTACTTGCTTTTGAATGTTCAAAAGTACGAACAAAGACCAGAACTCTCAGACCAAACTTTAGTTGCCATTTGTTCAGAGCTCTCATTGGAGATCTCCTTGTCCGGCCTCCCATGTTATGGAAGAAGGTTGAACAAAATATAAACCTGCATTAAATTTATTGAACATCTAATTATGGAGCTTGTGTTCCTCATAACACGTTCTGCCACACATTGATACAAATTATTAAGACATAGTGCTCACTGTCTAGTTTTCTTCGACCAAAATTCCAGCTTAGTCAAGGGTTAATATCTAATGGAATCTCGGTTATACTGCTTTGACGTTGATGTGCCCAAGTAAGTACTTCCTTGGGATCTTAAATCAATGTTCAATCCTCCTTTTCAACTTTTACTGCAATTGAACTTATTCTGTATTCACACGGGGTTTACCTTTGCCAGACAATAGAATATATTATACATGTGTACATAGATATTAGATAATTAGTCTTGTGATTGAGATGGCCCATTCCCCTGTGAATCACTCATATTTTTTTTAAATGAAAGAATTAATTTGATATTATCAGTTTGGGTTGAGATCTTTCAGGTTGAGAGTCAAGGATTGTGGGGTATCCATTCTGTCAAAATCACATGGGACACGATTCTGGTCTCATTTTTTATGGTGTGAGAACTTTGGCATTCAACAAGACTTAATTTCTGTTGTACTCGTTAAGAATCATTGAACTTCACCAATAGATCAAAGGCTCATCGACAATCCAATACGCCAAAGACCCATCAACAATCCAATAAACCAAAGACTCATCGACAATCCAATAGACTAAAGGCCAATTGACAATCCCTAAAGTTTGAATCCGAATTGTCAAAAACAATTACAATGGTTGAAATGAAACATTATTATAAAAAAAAAAATGAATTGACTCCATTTTCGAGTCTTCAACTACATTTACAACACTACCCCACTTTCAATTTTATTGAAAAAAAGTGAGCTCTCTATTGAAGGCCCTGGATTGATCTCCTGGTATGAAATCTAATCTATGGTCTAGTATCTGTATACAATGTAGACCCTTAATTATTCAAACTATACTACAATTTACCCATATTCAAAACAAAGTTATTTTCCATTTATGGGAGTTTTTCCAATACGGATTATCTGTTTTTTCCAATACTGTCTCCTCACATTGAGGTAGGTTAGTTCAATGCACTGTGGCCGAGAAGTATTTCTATCTTTACAAGATGAATGCTTGGATCCAACTCGATAATGATGTTGGTTTCCAACTTTTGATCAGATCATGAATATCATCTCTGGTGCAGCTTTTGATCCAGTGCAGTAATGATAATGATCGGGGAAGAAAGCCCATGCTCATGCAAATCACACAACATTGAGGTCTGAGTATTTCATTTGCTCCAAGATTTTCCGTATCACATACAACATGGTGGTGGAATTATTGGTTTTACAAGCATTGGAGGTCTTCAGTTTGAAGAAAATGATTGCTACGGAGCTGTCATTTTCCTTTCATGTCGAGGAAATGCTTTGAGATAATGAATTCTATTAACTTTGGCATTCAGACCCCACCGAATTCCATTCAAATGCAGTCATTACGTCCCCTTTAAAATGCAAATTATTACAAACCTTTGAAGATTTTTAGTACTCTCCACAATAGCTCTGTGCTTAAAAAGATGAAAAACTTGGAGACAGAAAGACAAGGAAGGTGATCACAGAATAATTAGCACGAGGGAGGCATTCATGCAATAACTTCTCCTTTGCTTTGAACTCTGCTTTTATGAGCAACATGAATTTTACACACGAATGGGAGGCATCAAGTGCATTAGGACACCTTTGACTGCTTGTCAATTCTTCTTGACCTTAAATTTATTAACAGGCCCACTTTCACATTCTCTGTTCACATTAAGAGCCACCAAAAGAAGATACTAGATTGCATCCAGTGGGAATGGAGTAGTAGGTCCTCTACATTATAAGTACATGGTAGTAGGCCCCCACACAAAAAGAAAATTAGTTCAAACAACAGAATCTCCTTCCTTCCTCAATATGATGTAACATGATCCATCAAGGTTTGAAGTGGACCTCACTCAGACAATATTTTTTAAATCTCAGCATTGAAATTTACAAGTCTATCATAAAATATGAGAGAAGTGTGTGAAAACGAATTCAGTCTATATAGAGGGAGGGGGTGAAAATCTACAAATTGGGTTGTCTTTTATATATTGATTAGGATGTGAAAGTGTGTATTTTTTATAAAAATTGGTAGATAATTTTATCTAGTTTATTCTTATTATCATTCATTCTTTATATTGTTTTTATACATTTAGTCATTCATCATGTAGGTTTAAATATATATCTCTTGAAGTATGGAATCATCCCAACATTTTTTGGGGTTCTGGGTTTGATTTCTAATCTTTTAAATTTAATTTTTCAATTTGAACATATAAGATTTAATCATATGTTGAATTGAATTATACTTAGGAACAAAATAGAATTAAAAACAAACTATCTAGTGCATAAATAAAACTTATAAACATGGAACTATGAATGAACAAAACATGTTTATTATTCACAAAAAATAATTAGCTATAATATGTAATGAAGTTGTACATTTTATATAAAACAAAAAATAAATAGGAAGAAAGCATGATTTTCCAAAAGATTATATAGTTAAAATTTGAGAAAAAACAAACTAATCCTAGAACTATCTAAAAACATCTAAAAATAATATGCATTATATATCTATTCATATCCACCTAAGAAAGATGAATATACTTAAAAGGTGTCATGAAGAAATAGTTACACCAACGTTGATTTGAAAATTGAGCCTTGATTATGATTGTAAGGTTTTTTTCTCCAATTTAGTTTAAAAAGTTTAATCAAGAGTTCTTTCATGTGGATAAGGTGGCTTTTGTTAGTTTTAGTGCATTAAAGAGATGCATGTAGGGTTGATTTCATGGTGATATAAATCATGGGGAAGAAGATGGACTTGCCACTTGCAATATATGGTGACAATCAAATTAAATGACAATAATTTATTTCACTTTTGTAGTTTATTCCATGCATATGAAATAAAAAGAGCTTCAAGGTTACAGGAAATTTTGTGTAACTTCAATATCACACATATACAACTAACTTATAGTCAATAAATTCATCTTCTTGCATTATATTGATCAATTAAGTATTATTTTCTTTGCTACCCTATTACACATCCTTTTATCTATTTCTTATATTCAATCTATATTCCTCTAATTTTATTTTTTCTAAGCTCTCTCCCAAGATAAAAATTCTCTCCAGAATTGATACAATCCGAAAAAACCTATTTTCATTTCACTAACATGACCAAGAAAATCTAGGAAACTTTGTTGAGCAAGTTGCTAGCTCCAAGAGCATCCACATTTGGCCTCCACAAAAAAGTGGTAACTTTTTTTTTTAAATTAGAACAACCAAGAAACCCATTGGAAATTTATATAGATTTTATTTCTTGTAGATAAGACTACACATGTTTCCTTAATAGACATATAATGACCATCTAACCTACAAAACCACCAAGGAAGAATGAAAAAATTCCCATGAGGTAAGACGAGAGAAACACAAAACATTACATAGGTAGACAATTAAAAAGAAGTCATGGCAATACAATATGTGAAATTACTAAATAACAAGAATAAAAAATAAAATATTAGAAGGGAAGACATTTTCAACAAAAGGAAAGAATACACTTTTCATATCATCAAATTACTAAAAGGCAATACAAATTGTTTGGAAAACTCAACCCAAGTGCCAATTTGGAAAAAGAAGACAAATAAAGCTAATTCAAAATAGAAAACTACAGCTTATAATTTTAAAAAAACCTCATGGCATATATTCTTGATATTTCATTTGTATTTACATGTTCACTAACATATTATCCACCTAGGAAATTTCTAAGTTAGCATTAGTAACAAAGGAAACCCTCTATTTCACATACCCACATATGTATTTCCTATTGAATCCTATTATCAAGATTATTTTTTTAATAACACATACACACATTCAACCAAACTATAAAGCACAACTCATATAGCATTATATGTAACCTTGTAATTTCACACACAAAACTCCTATCACACCTTTTGTAATAACCCCCTTTAACAAAGTATTAATTACAATATTTTGGTTTGGGTTTGAAGCAACATGTTAATGATTTTAAACACAACTACATATGGTCTTGAAACACATAAGAGTATAAAATATTCTTGTAGCACTCTCAAGGAAAGTAAGTTGACATGAATAACATGATAAAAAACAAATAAAAAATGCTAAAATTAAAAATAGAAATGTCATCTCCACCCATATACACATATAAAAATGGGAATAAACACAATATGTGTTCAATATTATTTTGTCACAACACTCAGATACTAAGGGTTACAATACTCACCATAGTGAATTATGCACACTCAAGATTTTTTCACGTGTAATCAAAATGAGAGCACACCACTTGAGGCAAAGAGAAATGATAACAAAAGTAGGTGTGGTGGAACCTCATTCATAACACCCTAGAAAAGTGAAGATAATCTAACAAGGTATCAACATTATTATGCATGGCATCATGAAGGGAAAAACTCACATGTGTATTTTTCCTCTAAGCTTCCTAAGAGGAAGTGATAAATATGCATCAAATTACGACTTGACCAATAATTCTAAGGGTCTAAAAAAAAGCCTAATTTAATATTAAATATAACTAGATATATATTAAATTATTTTAATAATCTTAAAATTAAATTAATTATATAAAATGTTTTGACCCAAAATTTAATTTACAATAAATACAGTAAATTTATGAAGCAAATAGATAGTTATATAGACTACATAAATAGATCAACTTAAAATAGTAATTACTTTTCTAGATTATTTCTTATTATTTAATCTTTCAAATAAAACATAACAAATAAATCAACATAAATTCATGTCACTTAAACAGGCTGCAAAATAAGATAGTCAATTATAAAATATATAGCTAACTAATTAAATACTAATAAGATAAACCAATTATTTACTCATCAATCTCATTTTACAAGCTTTAATCCTAAACCAAGAAAAAATACAAGAATTTCAATAACTTTTCTATTACCAAATTATAGCATTTAGATATGTTGTGGCAAAAAATATTAATATATTCCACATTATTTGTAGCTACCAAATCTACTAAACTCATACAATGAAGTGCAATACACAATCATATTATAGGTATTCTTTGCCATGAACTTAGGGATATTGACTACACCTTTTTCTCTATATTAACTAAGTGTGAGTATACTAAATAATAAAAATATTATAAATAGGAAATCAAATCCTCAAAGAATTCCTCTTGTCAAGATATGTTTATAATAAAATTATATTTATCTCATATCAATCCATTCACAACATTAATTATCAATTCTACCAAAAGAGTATAGTGTTAACTTTTCAACTTTATAAGATATAACAATAACTTTAAATGTTAGAATGAATAAATCTGCATATTAGAGTATAATGACTTTATATAATCAATTAGTACATTATGACTATATACTACCCATATATAATAATATTGCATCACTTATAAATACAACATGAGACTAACAAGATTAATTTTCAGTAGTAATATAAAGTCCAATGACTTGGTCATATAGAGATCCCACACAAGTTGAGCAAGCATGAAAAGTGGCATGAACCTTCAAAGAGTAAGTAATTGAAGTAGACACAAGAATCATTTGAATAATATATTATTATTTTCTATATAACTAACACATGGATATAAAAAAAAGATGTGTGAGCAAAAAGGAGAAGTCAAGGATGTTGAGCAAAATTGAGAAATCATTAGAGGGTGTGTTTACCTATTGATTAAGGTAAATATCTATATTTTTTTATAATACTAAAGTCTTTGATTTGGTGCTCAATGATTATGTTATAGGGGATTGGTTTTTGGTATGAGTTGGTGCTTGAAAATCAAAAATTAAGGAGAATGGTGTTTCTCTTTAAGGTTGTAACTCCTATGGGGTGTGCCTACAAAATCATTATAAGTTCTAAATTATTTTTGTGAGGCTGGATTTAGACAGTAGCTCCAAGCAACTCTTCTCATCATGGTTTTCCCATTCTAGGTTTCCACATAAATTTGGTGTTCCTTGTGTGGATGTGTGGATTTGTGTTGCTTAGTTGCTTCATCATTAATGAATTCAATGATCACTACTTTGATATTTAGAGTTCATGTTGAGAGAAGTTATCAATGGCAATTGATGTTTTGAAATTAGAATATATTGATTTAGCCCCCTCTTAGTATATTATGTGTCCTTCAATTGGTATCCGAGTTTAGTTACTTGGAAGAAGCTTAATAGCTTGAGGTGGATTTAGGATGGCACACTCAGTGGCTCAAGAAGGTTTGTTGTCAAATAAGGCACCACTTTTTGATGGATCCAATTATTCCTTTTGGAGTGTAAGGATGGAAGCATACTTGATGGCCCTATGATTTGAGGTTTGGAAATCAATTGTAGATGTATATGAAATTCTTGATAGTCTCTCAAGAGATCATGTTGGAAAGAAGGCTTGTGAGAATAATTCCAAGGCAAGAAATGTCATTTTATGTGGCTTATCTAACTCTAAGTTTGTGAAGATTACATTGCAGGACAATGAAGTGTGGGTTAAGTTACACAACATCTATGAGGGTGATGACAAAGTCAAACAAGCAAAGCTCCAGACCTACTGAGGTCAATTTGAAAGCTTGAAAATGAAGGAAGAGGAAAACATTGCAACATTCCTACTTTAGGTTGATGAGGTTGTTGACTCTATCAAAGGTATTGGTGAAGAAATGAAAGAAAGTATAATTGTGAAAAAGGTACTCAAATCCCTTTCCCAAAGTTTTGATGCCAAAGTTTCAATTGTTGAAAAAGCTAAATGTTTGAATACTCTAACTATGGATGAGTTACATGGAATTTTGGCTACTTATGGGATGAGGATTGATAGTGACAAATATGCAAGGAAATAGGTGGCATTCAAAGTGTCCAAGAAGCAAGATGATCTAGATTCGAAAGATGGGTTAGATCCCAAGGAAGCAAAATTTTTTAGAAAGTTGCAGAGGGGTTTCAAAAGGTATAAAGGTAAGTTCCCTTTTAAATTTTTTAATTATGGTGAAGTAGGAAATTTCATGACTAAGTGTCCATACAAAGATTCTAACAATGATGATCAAAAGAATGGAAAGAAGTCATTTCCAAAAGGAAAAATATTTCAAAAAAAATAGAAGATTTTCTTCATAAATGAGGAATACTATTCATCTAATGATGATGACCAAGACACTTCTAGGAATGAAGGAGAAAAGGTACTATTCATGTGGCTATGGAAAATTATGAAGGTGATGCATAAATGAAGTCCAAGAACGATGAGGAGGAGGAGGTAGATCTTGTGGGATAATTGATTTGCACTGGAAAGGAAATTAAAAGACTAAAGAGGATTGCTAAAGAAGTGAAAGCTAAAGACAAATTATCTCAAAATCTTAAGAAGGTGGAGAAGATGATAATTGACTTAAAGATTCAAGTGGAAGAAGAAAAAAGGATTGAAGAAGTCATGATAGAAAGGTTGCTGACAAGAGATAAGGATTGTGAAATTCTTGAAGAAAAAATTGTATCATTAAGGAAGGATCTGGAAAAAGAAAATTGTCAGCTAAAGAATTTTTGGAAGAGCACTAAGATATTGGATTAGATAATAGAAATTTAGAGATCACCACATATAAAAAATGGCATTGGTTTCTGTAATGGCTTGAATTTGCACCCTAGCCAAATTCCCCATTTGTTTACCCTTACCTTAGAAATTATAAGATTGATGATGCAAGTCCCATCATCATTAGCTTATTCCTTCCACGTAGCCTTGTCCTTTTGTGTTGATGGAGGAATTTTTATCAAGGTCGTGTGCATGCCACACGAACATTTGCATGCCACACTTTCGTCTTGACAAGATTCCTTCCCTTGGAATCTATAGAGGCATTACATTTCTGGTTGGCTATGAATCTAATGTCTTTTGTTGACCCTTGACTAATGAAAAATGAATAGTTACCTCCATCTTAAGCATTCAAATTTATTCTTTCATTCCTTCATGTTGATTCTCACTTTGTGCAAATTCTCACTCTCTTCTTGATCGTTCTTGCTTCTTGTAGCTACTGCAAATTCTCTTCTTGGCTCCTACAACATTCTCTTGCTACAACACTATTATTCTTGTAGGTCTTATGAATCTCCATCCTCTTGGAAAGGTATAGCCTCTCGTCATCTTCTCCTCTCAGCCTTGAGTGCAAGCAGAAGGGAAGGTGATATTGCTCTTTTTATTTATTTGCATCATTGTATCTTATAGAGTAACATTCAAGTTGTCTTTGTACTCTATTTGATAGTGTCTTTTTCTTTCTCTTCTTTATTTATTTTATCTATATCATTGTGTCTGGCTCTTCGTGGAGGTGGGAACACCAAAATAGGGGTCTAACTGAGGTAGACCTAAAAATATAGCCCAAAATATTCCCTATTTCTATGTGTGTAGGTGTTGGTTTTTCTATTGGATTTATAGTTGAAGAATTGGATTTCACAAGTGAAAAATTATATTTTCCTACTCTTTGTCATTTTCATACTAGAATAGCTTTCTAGTATTCTTCTTGTTGTACTTTCTTCTTTTTGTATTTTCTTTGTCAAACTATAAAACCTCAACGGTTGGGTCATAAGTAGGCTTTTTATGTTTTCTAGTTGTTTATTGGACCTTTGTCTGTACAGGACAGTAGTGTGTCCCCGAGATGCCAACGCATCATGATGGAGTCTCGTTCCTATACTGACATCCTCAAATAGTGAGTTCTTTGGTCTGTAGTCTGAAACCTTTGTGGCCAACTCACCTGGTTCTGCATATACCTATTTTCAATAGAAGGAAAATAGTGCATTATTTTCCCTTCCTTTTCAGCCTCTCTCTCAACCTATGAAACAACTTGAGGTAGTTTAAGGAAATTCGTTCCTTGAGGCTCTCTCATGACCTAGAGCCTCAGGGGTGACAAATCCCCCTATTCTACATTTTTGGTGAACCCGATGTAAATGTCCTTGTTTTGTTTCTTGAAATTAGGGATCTTTCTCTCATGTCCTAGGTGTGTTGCAAGGTGTGCAGCTTTGCGACCCAATCTACGACCCATAGATGCGTAGTTAGAAGGGATCTTGGATGTTCAGAAGTGGAATCTAGGTAGGTCACTATCTATTAATTTCATCTTTTGCATCTTCTGAGGTAGTTCCATCAAAATATGTGAACATGGTCTCGTTCACACGTGTCCCTCTTAAAAATGTGAGTGCAATACATGACATAACATTCACCTCATATGATGACCCTCTTAATAAGGAGCTCTCCCTGCTATACACACCTACCCAAATTAATAGAAATGTTGTAACTAGCATCTTAGTTGATTTGACGAGTCAGGTTAATGTGATAATGGAGGAGGCTCTATTTATAAATAGCTTACACA
>VDFB02359450.1:0-21759 GCA_007258455.2 Sequoia sempervirens
CCACTTGAGGACGATGAGCCTCGCCAAAATGATATAGAAGTCGAACAAGTTCGAGAAGTAGAGGCACAAGAGCAGCAACCCTTTGATATTCAGTATACGGTGCCTGATTGGCTTAAGGATAGGATGAGAAGAAGCCCCAGTGAAGAAATTGATCCAACAGTTGAAATGGAAGAGTTCTTGAACAGGATCAGTGCACCTCCACAGAAGAAGAAAGCACGGAAATTTTCGAAGATATCAACTGATGAGGATGGCTCTCGCACCCTTCACGTAGCAGTGCCTCAGGTTGATTGTGACCGAGATGAAGTAGTGCCAGAGAATTATGTGGTCACAACTTTGGAGTTAGAACGCCCCACTGATGCACAAATTGTAGAGGAGTGTGATAACTCCTATCTCGCCCTCAAGGACAGGTTGTTTAGGAAGGAAGGAAAGTATAAGAAGTTGAAAAGAGAGCATAAGGCTCTAATTGGATATGTACAGCAGTTGTCTCGTTCTCATGGGCAGGAGATTCCAGTGATAGAACTTCCAGCAGAGATACCTAGAGAGTCCATCAGTGGATTGTTGGAGTTAGGGAAGATGGCACAGGAGGTAGACAAGTGGGTCATAGGAGTTCGTGTTGAGACATAAAAGTTTATGGAGGACCTTGCTTTTGCTTTTCAGCAGGCTTCCAGTATTTTAGCACGGATGGAGGCAGTTGATCATGCTTGGGGAGATGCTTCTATCTATCAGAGCAGAGTAATCCAGCGTCTAGAGGCATTGAGGCATGTTCCATTACGATTGCTAATAGATGGAGGGGTCATTCAGGAGAATGACAGGTATGATTTTTCTAGATGGTATTCTTCAGCAATCACGGGGCGTGGTTTCTTTGACGCAGCACGAGCGGATTCAGCCAAGATACGAAAGGCTATGGCCAATATCATCGATGGAGTTCAGAATACTTTTGAGGCCATATTTGCTAGGCGGTTGAATCCAGATGAAGTAAATGTTGATAATTTGAGGGGTAGGCTGGCGCCTTTCTTTTCAAAGGTAAAGTCCTTCGTACAAGATGATTTCGAGAACACTTCTACTTTCTCCACCTTGATCCAGAACACGCAAGATTCTTTAGTTGCTTGGAGAAAATCTTGTACAAGGCATGAACATTCAGTCACAGTATTGGAGTTTCAACTAGATTGCGTTCCACCCATTTCAATTCAGGAGGTTGAGGCTGTACTTGGCAGATTCGTTGAGTTAGCAGCCAGAGAGAAGGAAAACGGGAATGCACTACTGGACGATGATCTTCTAGAAGACTGATTATGGGCATTAATTGCCTTTACTATTTTGGGAGTGAGTGGGAATCTTTGATTAATTTAATGTACCACTCCCCATTCTGGCAGTTTTTAGGGTGAGGGCTGAGGTGGCACGATCTTAGCCACTCTATTGATTGTAACCCTAGCCGTCTTTTGGGACCGGGCTATCTATAAAAGGGGGAGTCCCCCTCATTTGTAATTCATTAGACTAGGATTAGATTTGGAGATCAGACTAGAGAGTAGAGCAGAGTAGACATTTTGCTTAGCATAGTGTGGAGAAGAAAGAAAGTTTTCCCTTTGAAAACTTTTGTGGAGATTGTTGTGTAACACTTTCATGATAATAGATCTTTTCATTGATGGTGGAATTCATCTTTGTCATGAATAGCTAGCATGGTCTCTTCTTCCTTTCGGATCCAAGTAGCATAATTTTCATGCAAGTAGTTTACTTTGATGTGTGGTGTTTTATTGAGGTAGCTTCATTTCATTCCATACCACTAGCAACTTGTTGATGATAAGTTCACCTTGCGTGGTTGACTGGAAATTATCTTGAGTTTAACTTCGATTGTGATTTGTATACTTATATGCGTTGTTCTGATGGTGTATGTATGCTATATTATGATTTGAACATCTTTTGCTATCCCTTTGAAGATTGCACCAATTTTATTGAAGCTGTCCGACGTGAGGCTAGGTGAAATTTGGTTGAAGTCTACTAAAATCAAGCCCCACATATCCTGCATTTAGAATAGAATATAAGTTTCTTAGGCCCTACACTCTTTTACTTTCCGCATATTTCTGATTAGCTTTAGGAAAACGAACTATATTGCCAAATCATACACGCAAGAACCCCTTCAAAGCATACACCGTTGTTAACTCCAAGAACCCTGAACAATTGTGTGTAAGTCCCCTCGTAAGAACACAGCAATACACATCAACCAATTGAGGGTGTTCCAAGTATTTCTAATCTTGGAGTTGAATGTGTGATCTATCTCGCAATCTTAGCACATGCAATACTTTGATCAAGAGAGAACTAAGTAGCCTCTTGACAACTTTGTTCTTCAGCTGATTGGTGAGGTACAAAAATCACATCAACAAGCCCCCAAATTACTCTAAGTTAATTTTGGCACAACCTACTCTTACATTGTCTCTAGTTGATAGTTAAATCTTTTTTTATCTATATCTTTCAAATTGAAATTTACAAATTATATAGCAACAAATTAAAGCATGTCTTCTTTGTCATCCAATTTTTTTCTCTATTATCTCCAAATAATAGGAAGTAGTTATTTAAAAAATAAAACATTACATGAGCCAAAGATCAATGGAGCCCACCAAATAAAATTGATTAACTTGAACTTGTTTATAGTACTATCAATAGGTGTATCCATGCCTTCTCTATCAACATAGGCTTAGATCAATAATAGAATTAAGGTGACTTCACCTTGTCATCTCATTGGGTTTGAATTAAATGGAGATCAACAACAATTTCATGATGCTATGAGAGAGGATTGCTGTAGTGATTTGTTACTAGATTCCATTCTTGAAATTTATTTGATTGTCCACTCAATTAAATCACATGGTATCATTCTACATGTACATTGAAGCTAACAATTTATCAATCATAAAATCAACAACCTTGGCCTATTAATAACACCCTTCATCTTGGTGTGCTCTTGTCAACATTCTCAAAGTTGATAAAGACCTCACCTCTTTGTAGTGCTATAGTTTTCAATCCCTAGATTAGGATTTTGTTGTCTATGTGACGAGATTCCTCGCACATGTGTGTATGTAGATTTCATAAGGGCAACTTTCTTAGCATTTACTTGGTGACACCATTACATGATTTAATGCCTTCTCTATCTCCATTGATGCTTCATTTTCTTCCTCCACTCTACATTTTGATTGTCCAACAATTCCAATGGTGAACAACGTGAAATGGGTTACAAAAATTAAGGATTTCTATAACATTTTAATGTGCTCAACTATGTTTATCTATGCCTTGTCATAGGAAGTGAGGCCATATGTAGACAACTCTAAGGTTTAAAGGAATGTAGCTCCATCACTCGGGTGGAATTGCAAAGATTTCCCCATGAATAACATGAACCTCTTAGTTGAGTTGCTTGGACATGGACATGAACAACCAAATTCAAAAGGTGCTTTCGTGCATTAGATTCATGAGGAAACTTTAAATTATTAGGTTTGAGCTTTAAGGGGGCAAAGTTAGAGTTGGTTATAGCTCCTACAATGAGTGATGTGGCTATTTAGGGTGATGGTTAAAGTTCTAGAACTATGGCACACCCTCTTCTTGTGGAATTGATTATAACTCTTCTCTTAATGGTAATAGTGTAAAAGTCAACCACTATTTGTGTTTTGGTTTGCAATTTATTTGTTGTGGTCTATTCAATAATCTCTTGTATTTTAAAATTTTATTCTTCATAGTTCTTATATTATATATTAATGTAATTGGTCTTGCATAAGGAATGCCTTATTTTATAAGACATAAATTTTGTCGTATGATTTTACGAGTTGAACAAATAATATATTGTCTATGATTGTGAGCTTTTCTTGATATATTAATGGTTAATCTTAAAAACTAAGTAAAATGACAACTAAGATGTGATCCACATGTATTAATAATAACTATTTGAATCAACTAATGATAGAATAAATGAACCATAAAAACTCCTTTAAATTATATAAAAAAACTTAAAACCATAAATCTATTAAAAATCAACACGAATATATCTATGTTTAAAATTGATAAAATAAAATAGAACATTTCTCAATCTTTTAACATATGAATACTAATATTCTAAATTCTCCCTTTCAATACTTTTCTAATAAGTTCACCAACTTCTTCACCATAATCTTCTTGGGCATGATGTCCAGCCTATTGTCAAAAGACATCGATTTAAAAGAGTTAATAATTTAAAAATTATATATTAAAAAAAATCATTAAAAAAATAAACAAAACCAAGTCCTTACAAAATTAATGTATTTTTTCTCAAATACATTGGAAGACTTGAAATGTAAACTTTTATGTTGATATCATGAAGATTGCGTAAATTTTAAAAGTGAATTAGATTAAGTTTGACAAAGTTACATTCACTTTAATAATATTTTATAAATAAATACCATTAATAGCTTTAGCAAAATAGTTTCTATTATTGACATACTTGCCCTTTAATTCAAAATTTTATCATAGTTTGTATGCCAGGTAATTAATATTCTCACATGATAGCAATATATAGTTTTTTAAAATAAGCCCATTTCTTGTCACGCAAGAAAAAATTAACGCATGCGTTATTTACATTATATATTATTTTGAATAATGTGAACTTATTTCTTAAGCATTAGTTTTTCTTTAAAAAAAACTATATCATGTTTTTTAATGAAATTAATTTTTCATTTAGTTATTTTCATATATTTAAATCTTACTAAATTCAAGACTCTCGACATCATAAGGGATGAAGTTAGGATTGTGCCTTGGACCACTTTGATAGAATGGATACCCCTGAGTCTTTGATTCTTAATTGAAGAGGAATTATCTTAAATGTGTGCTCCCAAATCAAATTACAAAAATTATCTAAGTTTGACATAAAATCCTTCATGATATATATATATATATATATAGAGACATTTTATCTTTTAACAAAATCAAAATTTCAGTACGTTCATAGAGATCTAACCATATTAAAATTTAAAAATTAAATTCTTTACAAGGTAACACCATACCTCAAATACTATACCATCAATTAAAATAATTTTAATAGAAATATTTTTGAAAAAATGATACATGCTCTACAAATATATGTAATCACCATATATGCATATACTTCGCTTTATTTTAAGAATACAAGGTCATGCCAAACCTACCTTAAATATATAGCACATGTTACCTTTGCATTTTAAGGATGGTTTATTGTAAATACTAAAGAAGTAATATAAATATCTTATGATCATGGGGAGTACCTACGATTAAGTATATATACAAATAACAAGATACTCTCAATTATCCAATAAAAAATACTATTTTATTATTCAAATTTAAGTATTTGATAGAATTAGCTCTCTATTAGATGTTTCAAACTACTTTGATGCATAAAAGGAATATTTGTTTGAACAATATAGAGCTAGTAATAAGCAATAGGTAACCTTCATAGGACACTTGAATGGTTATATGTTTGAACTTATTATCATTTGTTAAACAATTTGGATTCTTCAATAAAAAAATTATTTAAATTACTGATCCAAAATCATAGACAAGATTCATAACCAATTACTATTAATTAAACATTTATTAACATTGCAATCACTTTATTTTAAATTAATTAACATTCAATGCAAACTATATTAACATCTAATTCATGAAATATAACATAGAATGTTGACTCTCCACAAAGAACAAAATACAAAGTTAAAATACCCTTTTATCTAATATTTTCATAAACACTACCTAAAAATTTTTCTCTAAAAATAAATTTTGCAAAGAGAAAGAATCATATAGGAAAAACATTTAATAAATTAAAAATGTGAAGAGTATTCAGAAGCAAAAGCTAAAAAGAAGCACATAAAATACCTTAGGTAGTTGTATTAGTTCATGCTTTGTACTTTTCAAGTATTTTTCAACACCATCATAGTTTAACCATCTATCCCTCATACCCCAAATTATTGTTGTGGGGACTTTCCATTCTTCGCTTGACAAAATTGATCTCAATTCTTTAATCGATTCCTGCATGTTAGAAATTTCAATATTCAAAATTTCAACTACAAATCAAAGTTAAATTTTTGAGAGGGATTTCTATAATATATAGAATTTTTACATGCATCATAACCATGGACAAGCAATTTAATAGATTTCCACATAAAAATATTGTCAATTCAATAGTTATTGATTATATGTGTGTCCACTGTCAACCACTAGATTTATTACTTTGTATTGCAATATTTAAATCTAGCTATACATTTTATCATCTATCAAAATCTCTTATCTGGTAGTGGCACTAGGTTTCCCTCCAAAGCAAGGTAATTACCACAATTGAAACATTTAAGGGTATACTTACCTTTGTGTTTGTCGGATCCTTTCTTGTGCTTCCTCACAAAGTGAGCTTCCTCTTCATCACTTAAACATTCACTTGATTTGTATCCTTTGTTCTTCATTTTCTTGGATGTTTTGAAGGTTTCTTCCCGTTTTGATGGCTTCTCCTTCTCTATCCTCATTTCATATGTTGTAAGGATCCCATGCAACTCATCCATCATTGAAGTGTCTAGATCCCTCATTTCCTCGATGGTGGAAACTTTTGCATTAAATCTCATGGGGAGAGATCTAAAACCTTTTGCACAATTATTGCATCCTCAACTCTCTCCAAGACCACAAATGGTATTGACAATTTCATCAATGCGAAGCAAATAGGCAACAATATCTTCCTTGTCCTTCATCTTTAAACTCTCAAATTGTCTCTTGTGGGTTTGAAGCTTGGCCTTCTTAACTTTGTCATCTCCTTCATATATATTTTTCAACTTGTCCCACATGTTCTTAGCCAATTTGCAATGCATAACTTTCACAAAGTCCAATTCAGATAATCCACACAAGATTGCATTTTTGGCTTTGGAATTGTTCTCACTTGTCTTCTTTTCAGCTTGGTTCATTATTGGGGTTGTAGGAGGAGTATAGCCAACTTCAACGGATCACCAAATATCATATCCTAGAGCGTTCAAGTCTCCATCCTTAAGCTCCAAAAAGAATAATTTGATCCATCAAATAGTGGTGCCCTATTTGAGGAGAATCCATATCCTTTGGCCATGTGTGATTCCAAGATCTACATTCAAGCGATTAAGCTCTTTATGAAGGATCCAACTCTAATACCAATTGATAAAACACACTTATACTAAGAGGGGGGTGAATCAATATAGATTAAAACTTCACTTCTCAACTTAAGCAAACATAGCAATATTACTTCAAACCTTAATTATCCATAGCAATACCATATATGCAAGATCTAGCAATTAAGAACACACATAAGAAACACAATTTTACGTGGAAACCCTTACGGGAGAAAACCATGGCAAAATATTACTTGTATAAATTTTCTTACAAAATTCATAGGCACCAACCCACTAGAGACTACAATCCCCACCACTGAGCACCAACTTAGCAAGAGACACAAATCCCTTCCTAATGAGAGGCACCAACCTCTCGAAAGTCTGCTCCAAAACTTCACTTATTTCTGCTCCAAATCTGCCTTATATCTTTGCTCCAAAATGATGCAATTTCTTATCCAAATTCTACTCCAAATTAGGCACAATGTCTGCTATAAATCTCCCACAAAGGTTTTCTCCAAATTAGGCACAATGTCTGCTATAAATCTCCCATAAAGGTATACTCCAAATCAACCACAATGTCTGCTATGAATTTGCCTTAAAGGTCTGCTCCAAATTAGGCACAGTGTCTGCTATAAATCTGCCTTAAAGGTCTTCCAAATTAGGCACAATGTTTGCTACAAATTTGCCCTAATGGTTTGCTCCAAATCAAGCACAATGTTTGCTATAAATCTACCTTAAAGGTCTGCTCCAAATTAGGCACAATGTCTACCATAAATCAACTCCTTTTCTTCTTAAATTTGCTCTTCTTCTAGTTTATGTTCTTAAAAGGAATTATTTTGCATTGAAGAACTTGTTTTGTAACCTCCAAAATAACTTGTATTTATATCCAAATCATGCACTTGATCAAAAGTAGGTTGGCCAAGATTTGACATAAAATTTGTTTTAAATATTTAAATTCACCTTTCAAAGTAGGTCGACCACCTTTGATAAAAAATAATTTTAATTTCTACCTTTTGAATCTACCGCTACCATAAGTAGATAGAGGTCAGCCATAACTAAATTAAATCAAACTCTTATTATTCCTTTTCTTTAAACAACAAACTTTTCATCACAAAAGTCTTCTTTTGACATCAATGATAATAATTCTAACAATCTTGTCCATACACCTTTGACATCACTAACAATATTTCCAACAAGAAGGATGGACTATCTCAAAGAAGGAGCCTTTTCAAAACTAAATGCGAATCTAGAGGTAAGTGTTGCAAGGTTATTATTGATAGCAGTAGTACAAATAACTTAGTTTCTAAAGAAATGGTAGACAAATTAGGTTTGAAAAAGAGGAAGCATCCAAATCCATATAAAGTTTCTTGGTTGCAAAGAGAAGAAACATTGTAAACCACAATTGGGACATTCAAATTTACTCATGAAATTCACAAGTCTAATCCATCGAGAAGAGTAGGTAGTATGCACAATGCAAGTGGAAGGCAAGAAAAGGACAAAGGAAAAGGATGGGGAGGTAGAATTGAAGGAATCCAACATGTAGATGGAATAGACCAAGTAGCACCTTCAAATGTTCATGTGTTTCCAACTCATGGAACATTTCACTTGTCCTACATGTCTGATGCAGGAGTATCCAGATTCACAAGCCATCCTGCATCAACCAAATAAATTTGTCTTTGCTTTGCTTGTTCATTTTTTCTTCTTCGTTTTGTCTGCAAGAGTTGATCAAATTCCTAAGGATTGTAGTTGGCCCTTCAGAAAATGTCATCACCTTCAAGAGGAGCCAATTGAGTGCCTATGTTTCAAATTTGAAGAAGAATTGAGTTAAACTGAACAAGTTAGAGAGTTGTGGAACTTTAACCCTGAGTGGCCAACTGTGAAATCTTTGGGATGATCTGGATCCTTATCGAATCCCCACAATTCCTCTTTGGTCCCATTTTCCTGCCATTACCTTGTACATTTCCATTTGAAGAGTTTTCATACCTCTACAGATTGTGAAACTTTTGCCTGCATCTAGATCTCGTCCAGTTACGCCTTAAATCCCCACAGTGTCCTTATTTCTTCAAATTTCTAAAAGTTTTCCAAATTGTGGAACTTCCATGTGTTTAAGAACTTGTCTGTTCTTGCTCGAATTCCCACAATTCCCTGTTACACTGTTTTCTTTGCAAGACCTTCAAACTACGAAATTTCATAAGTGATGTGGATATATCCACATACCCCCTAACTCCGCAACAGGGTAATTTCCCTCAAAATCAATAATTGCAAAATATATGGCCATATCCGAATACCCCTTGAATTTTTGCAATTTTCTCTAGAATGCTAGAAAGCGACAAGTAGGCGGTTATAATGGCTTTCCACACAAAATTAATGGGCAAATGAAGGTGACACATTGAGTGAGTTGTGGCTAAGGAGAGCTTGTTATGTTGATGTTTGTAGGTATGTAAGGCTAAATGTCAATGCTTGTACAATAGGCACATATGAAGGGCATGTAGGGTGAACTACAATAGTATTGTAATGATCAATACCCTGTCGTAATGATTTATTTTGCATATTAATAAATATATACTTCTATTTTGTGTTGCAATATTTGAATTTGTTTTAATGCTACTAGGTTATGTTGGGAAATTAAATGGTAGTGATCACATAAGTTAATAATGTGAGTTGTTATCACAACTCACATAACTATTACGAAGGTGAGAAGTTTGTTTGTTTGTAGAGTTGTCAAAACAACTCATTATAATTAGGAAATTTGTTTACAGAGTTTCCTATAAAATAAGATGTTAGAATCCTATAAAGATGTAATATGCATTGACCGAGTTGAGAGATGAAATAGAACACATAATATTATTGTGTGCTACATCTCTCTGCCCATATTTCAATTTGGTATCAGAGTAGAAGGAATTTTGTGACAATTATTTAGTTTTCCTTACATAGGTTGTATCTTCTGTATCTTGAGATGGGGAGGGGGGGGGAGGAATCATTTTGTGAGTTGTGTATCAGTTTATAATAGAAGGCAACATCTTTATTCATAGGTCTGCAATTATTTCCAACGTAGACTTCTTAATTTTTGTGACTTTGGTTCAAAAAAGAGAGCGACATCAAATCTTCATTGGTTTTCATTGTATTGGTGCATGGTAGCGCCTTTACCCAATCGCTGAAATTGCGTCTTCCATGTCAATGGGCTGAGTAGAAAGGAGAGAGACATTGCGTGGAGAAGACAGTGAAAGAATATCAAAGGTTTTTGAAGATAATGAGATCAGCCAATGACTGTATTTTTGAGAGAGAATTCTTGTCAAAAGATATCATGGTTGCGTGAAGATAATGTTGCATGTAATCCAAGACTGCAAAGCTGTAAAGGTGGGTCATAATCTGATGAACTGCCCCAACAATCCACTATCAAATTATCTTCCCTAATACCACGTGTCACAACATTGGAGGCAGTTATAGCAAGAAATCCCACGCCCCTAGGGATGGAAGATTGATTGAAGCTTCCCCAACACTCTATGGCATGATTATCTATGCGGATTCCACCATTGAATTCGCAGCAGCAAGAACAGCCAAATCTTGTATAGCAAAAGTAGTCGCATATGACCCTTGCAACAATTCTAGGGGTATCCATTTCAAATATGTATTATTGGTGTGACTACTTGTGTCGTCCGCTCACTATTGATTGATGCCTTTGATTGTAAGTTTATCATTGATCGTGGTAGTGCAAATAATTTAGTTTTTGAAGAGATGGTAGAGAAATTAGGTTAGAAAAGACGAAGCATCCAAATCCATATAAAGTTTCGTAGTTGCAAAATAGAACATGAATTAGTGGTGAATGAGCAGTGTTTGGTTAATTTCCAAATTGGGTCATATAAGGATGAAATTATGTTTTATTGGGAAGACCTTGGCAGTTTGATAGGGAGGCTATCTATGATGGAAGGAGAAATCTATACACCATTGTGAAGGGTAGACAAAAGTATGAATTAAATTCATTAAAGGAGAAAGAGAGGGAAGTGAAGGACAATAGTCCCATAAGTTGCTACAGTTCAACAAAATTGATTGTGAGGGTGATCAAAGAGGTCAAGAATAGCTCAATAGAGGTTCTTGTGAAGAAGAGTGCAAGTGGGAATAAGGGAAGTGGTATTGGACCTGTGCAATAGCGACATAAGGAGTTGAAGAGCATGAGGAATAAAAGTGGTCACCAAGGAAATAGAGATTCAAAGAAGAAACATCATAAACCACAATTGGGACAATTTTGTAATGTCCCCTTTTGGCACTTAGCCAATTCATGCACATCTAGCCAATTTCTAAGTCTTCCAAACGCTATTTGGTTAGTTAGTGAGTACTCCCACATTCTTGGAGAAGCATTTGATCAATCTTACAAAGCAATTGTTCTTGGGTTTGAGATTAGTTAGTTGGAACCCTTTGATGCTTTCAAAATCGATTTTCAGCCTTTTGGTTGCTCTACAAACTTCTTGGAGAAGTAAGCTATTTTTAGAAAGTCACTCGATTACCTCCAATTATCATCCCTAGTCTTCAATATCACTTTGGTATGATGAAAATTGTAAAATTATATCATTTGGGTGCTTTCCAAAACTTAAAAATATTATTAAGATTTAATTACTATTTTGCTTAAGTTGTCCAATATTGGAAATATTAAAAGGGACAACTAAGAGTAATAGCTCATTTTAAAGGTGAAGTTATTTCTAATTAATGCCTTGGAAAAGACTTTATTCATGAAAAAACATTATTATTCCTCAAAGAGGCAAAAAGTGCTCCATAAGGTTAATTATTTATTTTATAAAAGGAGTTTTGGAGCAACTAAGGAAAAACATAATATTTTATTACTTCAAAAAGTTGTAAAAGGAGGTTGAGGGCTCATTGTGTTTTTCAAAAACCCTTCAAGATGAAAGTCATCTTGAGTTTGTTGGTTTCAATGGTGAGAGATCCTCCCTAGCTAGTTTGGTGGTTTCACTTCAGAAATCACATTGGAGGTTCAAAAGAGTTTGTTGTTTTCTACAAAGACTTTGAGATTTGTTGACATATGTTGAAGTTTTGGTTTGACTAATGTGTTGAGATTTTGTAGAGTTTGAAGTGTTAAATTACCTTGCTAAAATGGCTACACCATTTCATGGAGGATGTGCCAATACTGGAGTATGGAGTGTGTGTGAGTTTCTAAGTTTGCAGCTTGTTCTAGAGTGAATCTTGGCAAGGCGCTTGGTTGTCGAGGTTCATTATGAGATGATTTGTTGTTGATCAAATTATGTTGGAAGGAGTTTGGGGTCTGTAGCACTAGGGTTTGATGGTGTTTCAGACCTTTTCCTTGTCGTTTCAAATTTTAGACCTGCATGTGACTTAGATTTCAAGGTTACTACATCAACTACGGTGTTTGAGCATGTTGAACACATCGAAATGCTGAGAAGGGGGCGAATCGACATGTATTAAAACTTAAACAACTCTATTTGCAAATTAAACATCTAATTCCTGAAGAGCACAAAGATATACTAAGGGGGGGGGGGGGTAAATCAGTATATCAACAAACTTTTACCCTCTCAACATTTATCAACTTCAAACTAACACAAAATCAACTATGCAAGAATATCACAATATGAACAAGTTGACACCAAGATTTTACGTGGAAACCCTTATGGGATAAAACCATGGTACAAATAATGTACTTTATGAATTATATAAGCTTTACAATGAATGTAGGCACCAACCTACTTGAATCACCAATTTGTAGTTTAGTAGGCACCAACCTACAAAGAGCACCAACCCTTAATTATGATTTAGTAGGCACCAACCTACAAGGAGCATCAACCCCTAGTCCTGATTTAGTAGGCACCAACCTACAAGGAGCACCAACCTACCAGAGGCTCCAGCCCCCACTCGCCAAGCACCAACTTAGCAAAAATAATAACTTCAAGAATAGTATTCCACCTTCAATGTTGCTTACTCAACGGATGATGGACTTTACAATCTTCTTCCTCTTGAATTTATCTTTCTTGAATGATATTCACATAAATCACCATATGATGAATTCACTTTTCTTTCACAAATCTTTCTCCTACAAATTTGATCCAATCCTTTTTAGGTCTGCATATACCTCTCTCAAATCTTCCTTTGATGATCTCCTCTTTATTTTCTTCCTTAATTACATATACAAATGTATCTCTTTTATATCTGCATAAATCTGCTCACACATACATTCTTCTTTACAATAATTTGCCTTCTTGATATTCGTTTCTTCACATAGAACTGCCTGAATATGAATGATATATTATTTTATTTCACCACAAACTCCAACATACTCCAATCACATATGATATTTATTAAAAACCATTATTCTTCATAATCTGCCTTTTAGCTGATATAGCCTTTTCTTCCCACGTGCACACTGCACTCACATTCTTCAAATGATATATTTTTTCTTGAATACTCAACACTTTTCTACACTCGATTGTGACTTAAAGATAAAGCATTTATTCCCCACATCATTTGTTGTGTCATAATAAATCACAAATCGGTTTTGTTAAAATAACCAATCCATTTTTCTATGGATTTTGATCTGTAGATAATCGACCTATAGCAATTTGCTCCATACAAATTTCAATGATATGGCATTCATTTGAGCTCCATACAAATTCCGATATGTAGATGATATGACATTTATTCGAGTTTCAAATCTTTTGATAATACATCATTTTGTCTGTAGCAAGCTTTTGTTTTCTTAAGAGAATCGAGTCCAAGGCTACCTAATATCTTTTTGATTAGATCTTGCTCCGCAGTGGTTTATTTATCTTCAATAATTTGATCACTTGTACAAATCAGATCTTGCTCCGTAATGCTCAAAAATGATTTATGGTGTTGAGATTTTGCTCCATTATGCTCAACAATTATTTATTCAACTTCATCAATTTGATTAAGTGTTGAGATTTTGCTCCATTATGCTCAACAATGATTTATTCAACTTCATCAATCTGATTAAGCCAACACAGATATATTCTTTGTCTTGACATCAATGACAATATCCAACAATCTTCCCATTCCTTCTCAACTTGACATCGATGACAATATTCCCAACAATTCCATTAACTAAAAGAACAAAAATGAAAGCATGCACCACACAACAACAAGATTTTTATGTCGAAAACCCAATGAGGGAAAAACCATAGTGAGAGTTAACTCATAATATATGAAGCTCACTAGTTACAAAAATTACAATATTGTTTTAAGGCTCACTACCTAAGGACTTGCAAGCTAAGGCACACAACCTTAAGGAAAGACACAAGGACCTGTTGAAGAGGCTCATTACCTGATAGCAAGATACATGAACACAAATTGTTATAAAAGAAGCATCTAACATATGCTGATGTTGCAGTCCATTTTTCGAACAATTACACTATCATACTGACTTCACACACTTCATATTCAACATACTACACAATCTCTCTTCTTTTTTAATTCACAAATGATTTTGTTCTTTTATAAATACCCTCCGCAACAACTCAAAACTCCAATTAGGTCGGCTCCAAGATGACTTACAAAATGAAACATGTGATACTACATAGGTCGGCTCCAAACACATACATTATGAAGAGAAAATAAGTTGTGGATCACAACACACGACATAACAAGGCCCAAAAGCATCACAATACATCCTTCAAGGCAAAAATAATTGATCAGGATCAACTGCAAATGAAGGAAACCAAGCTGTCGGCCCAAACAACACCAACACCAAAACTGCCAACTGTTCATTTTTACACCACAAAGGAGAAACAAAAAACATCATGTGGACCAAGATGTGAACAATTTAGGTTATCAACATCATCCTTACAACCTTCTCCTCAAGTATTAGATCATCATATGTTGGCACAAATGAAGAAACCCATTGAACATACAAGAACAAAGCATCTTGGACTGACTATGACACATCAACACTTAGGATATTGCACTGCGGTTCACCAAAACATTTGAAACACACAAGGATGAACGCATACACCTCTTTGAGCATATATCCCCAAGTCCGCACAACCATACCTATCACTCCGGAGGAATGAAGAGCATCCCAACAAGCCTTCATCATTACGTTACTCTACGAGAGCACAGACTGGAACTTTGTCACTTATAACATTCACTACAGAAGGTGTAATGACTTGAAATCTTGGATATTACACCTTCACATCTCGACTAACTTATCTTTTGAACCACAAGACTACATCTTGCTCTGCATAAGGATGCGAACCAAAAAACCATGACTCTATCTTTAGAGTATACACTAGGAATGCCTTAGCAAAACTTTTGCAACTTATCTCTAAGTGTGGTACACGAAACTGGTAAGATATCAATGTAGGCATACTAGAAAACACATTGAAACAAGTGTACCCACCTCTACATCACACTTAGACATCAGACAAATCACCATTCTCCCTCACACTACAATGCTTGACTTGCATCAACTGATATCACTACAGATCAACTATCTCAAGAGCATAGGCAATCTTCAACACATACATTTGACATCAATGACAACCAATCTTCTCATGATGCAACAATCTCCCCCTTTGTCATTGATGGAAAAAACAAAATGGTGTGCGCAAACATTCCCCCTTACCTGCACATCCCTATCTCTCTCCCCCTTTGACATCAACAACAAAGGACATAATATCTTCTACTTATAACCCCGCACCCCCCACCCCCGAAAAAAAATAAAAATTTGTATGAACTCCCCCTTATTGTATGATTTCAACAAAAGTACACTCTACTAATATGAAGATGCCACAAAAAATGATGTTATATGTCTTCAACAACAACAAAAAGATATTGCAATCCTCCACAAAACTATAAAAAGACAAAATTGTCTTATCTATCTTTTTGCAACTCCCTTAGAGGGTAGAATGTTCTTGTAAATTAGCTTAAGGTGTGTTAGAGTTGCAACCTAGTTTTCTTTTGCTGAGGTAAGAATATGATTATGACATTCAAATTGCATGCATAAATCATCAACCTCATCCACACTACTTGGAGTCCTCATTTTCTGATCAATCTTTTATGCTTCAGCCAACAACCCAAATAACGAAGCAAGTCTCAAGTTGACTACTTCCCTTAGCTAACCAAATTGTTTCTTTATTTGTTCTCTTTAATCCTAAAGCAATGACAATTGCAAATGAAGATTTTCTATTTGAGCTCTAGTCGGTACATCATTATCCTTTGATTGATCATATATCTCTATCATTTGTGTGATCTATGTCCCAATGGAGTCAATCTAATTTTTGATGCTCTTGGTACAATTTGGCCATTTCAAACAAAATTGATATAAAGTAGTGACTTCATCTACACATTCCTTAAACATCTTCATATTCTCTTGCAATTTGTTGTGTACATTGGCACATCGGTTAGATACATCAGCCATTCTTTTGTCATTTATCTTCCTCAAGGCCTCTGGTTCTACCTTTTGCTCCACATGAGAGGAATTATCTTTGAAAGAATCCATTAAAAGTTTCAACTTTTGTTCCAGAGGAAGGGAAGAATCAATTTTTACCTCAGGTAAACCTTCTTGAATGATCTTTACTCCATCATCAATTAATCCAGTCTTCTTCACATGTTCCTGTAAAATCTCCTTCCTTGCAGAAGCATGTAGAATATCACCAAGTTGCAACTTATGAAGGGGAGAAATATTTGACAAGTCAACTTGTCCTTCATGAGTAGGAATTTGTAGAATCTGAGGTGTCAACCATAGGTTGAAACTGCATCTGCAAAGTCAATAGGCTCTTAAAAGAATCTGATGATGAAGAACCCTGACCTATAACCATATAAGTATCTTGCTTCTCAGTTGTTTCCACTGTTGCATCCTGAACTTTCCTAGATTATGCTCTTTCTTTTGCTCATCATTCTCCTTCTTCTCCTATTCTTTCTCTTTTTCCTTTTCTATCTCCATGCCAGAGACTTCATGTTTATCATGCATACCAGAGACATCTTCTCCTTGTTTTTTGCAGGGTCCTTGTACTTCTTGTTGACCGGATATATTTTGCACATTTGTATTATCCAAAGGAGGCATGTTTTCATATTAATCCAAAAGCACTTGTACATTTATTTCAACATTAGTGTCATGTATTTCCAAAGGCCCCTATGTATCCACTTCACTTTACATTTCATCGACGATTTTATTTGTAGCATCTTCAATTTCACTCTGAATCTTCCTTCTGATGTCTTCATCCATGCTCATCAGGAGATCTATTCTTCTCTTAGTGTGAAGCTCCTTAGCTTGTCTCTGAATTATCTTCTCTTTCTCTTTTTGGGAAACAAGAATCCTAGCCTTTTCAATTGCTTGCAGTTTCAGTTCTTCATCAGCCTTCATGGCATCTTCTCTTCTTTGTCTTAAAGCCTTAGCTAGGCTATCCAAAGCTTTGTCAACAATGTCATTGAAGGGAATGTTCTACTTCAACATATATTCAATGACAACTTTTTAAATTGTTTTCTCGTCTTTCGAAGGAACATCCGAATGCAACTCCATTGTGTCATTCAATAAACCATATTTAACAATTTCATTTAATATTGTGCCAAAATCCAGAGGGTCATGTATGATCGAAGGAGTCTTCTCAGCAATCTCCTTTCCTTTCTTTTTTCTACAAGGAGATTTCTTCTTCTTCTCCTTGTCTTGTTCTATTCTCTCTTCTTTTCAATATGAAAGATTGCTCTTCTTCTTCTTCATCATCCTCTTCATCAACATCCACATTCAAAGGGTTAATCTTTTCCCTTTTTTCATGTTGCTTAGGTCTTGGCTTCTTCCTCTCTGTTTGCATTGGTACCTCAATAGCAACCCTCCTTCTACTAGGAGGTGTTTGAATAGGTCCAAAAGGTTTAAGAGAAGTAGCAATTGCAGAGACAGACCTACTTGATCTTCTATGAGCTTGAGTTGTGGCTGAAGTGGTTTGTGATTATTCTACAAGGCCCTCAGGAGTGCCAAACACCTTTTCAAATTTTGTCAACATTTTCCCCACATTCGACATCTTCTCCACCTTTTCTTCTACCTTCTTCCTGATTAACTTGTTGGTTATCTCATCATACGTGCCAAACCTCTCAAAAGTGGGATCCCTAGGTTTGCTGAGCAAAATGTCAGCATATGCAATCTAGTTAGATCCAAAGACCTCATAATGCAACTTTGTTATCCATGAAGTTCTTGGTTCAACTACCTCCATATAACAATTGTCTTTATCCACCATAAAAGGTATTATTCTTGTATCTCTCTACAACTTGTGAGGGTATCCTATCCCTCTTTTGCATTTCATTTTGGGATGTTTTAAAGAATCCCCAAAACATTGTGTCACATTGTTTGGTATCCGAAAAACTACGCATGTGGTCTCTAATCTGATATGCAATAGGAATATCCCTTCTCAAAACCACATTATTCAAACTAGGCAACTCCTTCATGAAATGAAATATAAGACAAATAATCAAAGTGCCATACCGAAAATTGTAGCCTAACTCCTTGGTTTTCTACAAATTCTCCAATAACTACTGCCACAAGAGCTTACAAAGATCATAATCTTTTCCTTCCTTTACCATCTAATGAGCAGTGTAGATGGCAGTGGCGATAGCAGACCCTTCCTTGTTTGTGTACTAAACCTTGTATGCAATGCCCATCGTCGCGTATCAAACCCCTAGGTCAGAGATGTCATCCACAGTTAGATTTCTTTTGTTGAATTTTGCTCTTGTAAGCTTCATAACTTCTTCATTCTTGACGACCTTCATTGCAGGCATAGGTCCGGTAAAGCACAACTAAGTCACAACCCTGATAACATCCTTTGTGATCAGATAGGGTTGATCAAGCCAAAAGATATCTTCATGGATCCAGCTCAAGGCAATTCTAATCCATTCATCTTCATAGAAAAAGTTGGGGAAACCCTTCCACATGTCTAATCATTTTGCCTCTACATTTGCATACTCCGAGCTAAAAATCATCACCCAAGACATGATTGCATCTAAACTCTTCCAACTTTAGATGATTGTACTCATTTAGTTGTGAGTGGCTATAGATGCAGACATCTTCAAAATGAAGCACATTGATCAAAATGTGAGAAAATGCTCCATCTTTATTAGTCGTGTAGTAGATATGTATGGATGTTTTGAATTTTGGATTTGGCTTCTCAACAACATGAATAAATATTCGTGTAGCCATGATAACAATTTATGAATACAGAGTTTTACAAGCAAACTTGAGAAATACCTGTGAATACTGTCGTTAGGGTTTGCATGCAATTCACATAAAACCTTCTTCATTTTCTTAGCTCTTGCACACACTTGATATCGTTCAAATGAGATCAAATTTGATCAAGTAGGGTTTAAATACACTTCACAAATACCCTAGATGCTTCGCATTGAATGCATTTTTTGTACTTGACACAAGCAGCTTATTACTATCCTCAGATATCATAGAGATCCATGATCATTCAACAAGCTTTTGTAGAAATGTATTTGCTCCGAATCCTTGAGAAAACATATCCATATCGCCATTATCCATTATGTTGAAGATTTCAACATCTTATGCTTTACACGAGTTTTGAAAAATTTGCAATTGTAACTCCCCCTAAGCCAATACTTTCTTTTAGTTACCAGAGGATCCATCTGCACCAAGCAAACATATAAATCCATTCTTCAATTCACTTTCTTCCTTCTTCTTCCATATCTTCTTTTGTTGATCAATGCCAAACTTCTTTTGAGGAGCAGAAGGTCTTACATTCTTTCCATTGCAGAACCTTGCAATGTGTCCTAGTTTGTTGAAAATGTAGCAGGTGTTATTAGGTTGCAGAGCATAGTCACTTCTTCTCACATTAGATCTACAATCAACAACCGTATGTCCAAATTTGTTGCATGTTTAGCAATAACCATAGAAGGATTAAGAAGTCATAGCATTATTTTTATTCACGAAACTATTCCTCATTACTTTACTCCTACATTCATTATTCTTATGACCAAACTTGTTGCAGGAATACCACTAACCATGAAATAATGAATTCTAACTCATTTTGTTTTTGCATTCAATAGCCTTGTGCCCAAAATTATTGCAAGAATAACAATAACCTTGAAAATATTGATTGAACCTGGTAGGGGCATGCTGTCTAGCTAGTGGGGGAGCTCTGAATCTTCTTTGTCTTCGAACAAGAATGAATCCACCTACTTTCTTGTTGTCTTGATTTGTCTTTGTATTTCCAGAGGATGTCTTCTTAGGTTCTTCGGTGCATGCTTTCTCCTCTGTTTCAGAGTTTCCCTTTGCTCTAAAATTCTCATATAGGTTTGCAAAAGCAATGGTTGATGGACTTTTTCCTTTTAAAAAACCAAGACCAGATTTCTCTTTTGATGGTTTTTGAGAGTTGATCAACTCATCAAGAATTTCAAAACCTCCTTTCAGTTTTAAGCCCTTGTCAATTTGCTCTTTTTCCTTTTCCAATTATTTCCTCAAAGTGACAATCTCTTCCTCAAGCTTTGAACATTCAATAGTTTTATCATTGAGCTTGGTATTCAAGCATTCCTCAATCCTCTTACCTTCTTCAACCTTAACTTTCAAATTAGAGATCACATCTTTTGCCTCCGAACCAGGAGAATCATAATTCCCTCCCCCCCGGTGGGTGGCAATAGGGTTAGAGCCAATTCCATCTCACGGTACAGATTCTGACAGCAGTTCCACATACCAATCGATGGAATCTTCCCCCAAGAAGATGAAGAAACGAAGCTCCCGCCCTTGAGTTTTGTCTCTCACATCCTTTACCTCCCTCCATTTGAGCTTTCAATTTGCCAACTTTTGATTCTCCAACTTGTGCCTTCAATTTGATAATCTTCTCCTTTGATTTTTCAAGTATGCACTCATATTTCAGATTTAGTGTTCTTGCTTCATCCAGATCTTCAAGAGCAAACCAAAGTTCTCCTTCAAAATATGCTTCACAATCTTCTGGATTGATGTCCCAACCTTCAGGTTCCATTGACTTTAGATCCGCTTCTGGAGAAAACATATCATTGATCATTGCTTCTCATCCCATGTGTTCAACTGCAGGATCTACCTCAGTTATTAGGCTTCTCAAAGGAACTTGGCTTTGATACCAATTGTTGAACACACCAAAATGTTGAGAAGGGGGGGGGAGGGCAGGGGGCCAAAAATGAAAACATGCATCACACAAGGACACCAAGATTTTTACATGGAAAACCCAATTACGGAAAAACCAGTGTGAGAGTTAACTCATAATATATGAAGCTTACTGCTCACAAAATCACAATATTGTTTTAAGGCTCATTGCCTAAGGACTTGTAGGCTAAGGCGCACAACCTTAGGGCGAGACACAAGGACCTATTGAAGAGGCTCGCTACTTGATAGCAGGATACATGAAAATTACAATGAGAACATGAACATGAATTGCTATAAAAGAAGCATCTAACATATGTTGATGTTGCAATCCCTTTTTCGTACAATTACTTTATCATACTGGCTTCACACACTTCATATTCAATATACTATACAATATCTCTTCATTTTTAATTTACAAACAATTTTGTTCTTCTATAAATACCCTCTGCAACAACTTAAAACTCCAATTAGGTCGACTCCAAGATGACCTATAAAATGAAATATGTTATACTATATAGGTCGGCTCCAAACATACATAGTATGAAGAGAAAATAAGAT
>VDFB02359451.1:0-21189 GCA_007258455.2 Sequoia sempervirens
TGCACGCTGTCATATGCGAGATGAACACACTTGCAAAATGGTTTTGCATAAAAATGAATTGATTTCATTTTGTGATTTTCCAAAGTGGGCCCCTTGAGTAGATTTTTTAACTGAGTTTCCTAACTATTAAAATCAAAATTTTGAATATGAGAACCTAAAATTCGCATGAAATTTTTAGGCTCTAACAACATGTAAAGATGAACATTGGATGAAGGAAATGGAAGAAGAATTTATGCAAATATAAAAAAATCAAACTTGGGAACTGGTTCTTAGACTGGAAAACAAGAACATAATTGGAACTAAGTGGGTATTTAGAAACAAGATGAATGAGATTGGAGAAGTAAGGAATAAGGAAAGACTTGTGTGTAAGGGTTACTCACAAGTGGAATGTATACACTTTGAGGATACATTTTCTCTTGTGGCTAGGATGGAAGCTATCAAAATATTTTTGGCATTTGCAGCACATAAAGACTTTAAGGTTTATTAGTTGGATGTGAAGTCGGCTTTTTCTAAATGGTGAATTGGAAGAAGAGATTTACATGGAACAATTAGAAGGATTTTAGTTGTCAGATCTACTAGATATGGTATGTAAATTGAAGAAATTTCTATATGGATTGAAGCACGCTCCCAAAGATTGGTATGTAAGGTTGGATAGATATTTTCTACAAGGATTCAATAAAGGAACCGCAGATAGTAATCTTTACTTCAAAACAAAGGAAGACAAAATATTGATATAGTAGTTGTATATGTGGATGATATTATCTTTGAAGGAAATGAATCTATGTGTAATAAATTTGTTGAAGAAATGTAGAGAGCTTGAAATGTCAATGTTTGGGGAGATGAATTTCTTCCTTGGGCTACAAATCAATCAAAAAGATAAAGGTATTTTCATTTCATATCTAAGTATGTCAAAGAGATGTTGAAGAAGTTTGGAATGGATGATTCCAAACCAGTATGCACTCTTATGGTGACTAGTTTTAAATTGAACAAAGATGATGATTCACCTAAGGCTGATTAGAGAAAATATAGATCTATGATTAGTGGATTGCTATATCTAACTGCTACTAGACTAGAAATCATGCATGCAGTTAGCCATGTGGCTAGATTTCAAGATCTTAAAGAAACACATGTTGTAGTAGTCAAGAGGATATTCAAATATTTAAAAGGTACTTTGGATTATGGCTTGTGGTATCCTAAGGATACTAGTTTCACATTAAGTTCTTATACAAATGTAGATTGTGCTAGTTGTGTTGATGACAAGAAAAGTACAAGTGGTTGTACATTCTTTCTTGGATGTAGATTGGTGTCATGGTTGAGTAAGAAGCATGATTCAATTTCTTTATCTACTATGGAGGTTGAGTATATTTCAGCAACATCATGTTGTAATGAGACTAACATTGAAGGATATCAGAGTAGTGTATGATGAGCCTATTTATATATTTTGTAACAATACAAGTACAATTAACATTTCAAAGAATCTAGTGATGCATTCAAGGAAAAAGCATATATAAATTAGGTATCACTTTTTGAGAGAGAAGGTCATGGAGAATGTGGTGAAACTTGAGTATGTACCTACAAAGGATCAGATTGCTGAAATATTTACTAAGGTTTTTCCTAAGGATACTTTTGAGTATCTCCAAGAAAAGTTGGGGGTTATTACCCCTCCTTCGTTAAACTAGATGCATAAGGAGGTGCATTAGTCTAGTGGATCTATGCATCTATCTCTTTTCTGGATTGATGTTGGTGGCTACCTCTCAGGGTGAGTAGGTAGTTCCATGTGTTGTCATTGAGTTGCTAATTTATTTGGGTGTACTCCTAAGGGGGAGTATTCAGAGTAGGTATTTTGGTTTTGTGTTAAAGGGGAAAAATAATGCAAAATTTTTATCCTTTGCCATTGATGTCAAAGGGGGAGAGAAAGTATTATGTGAAAAAATTTATCTACTTAGGGGGAGAGTGTGCAAGAATTTTTTTTAGGCTATCTAATCTAAAAAAGAGGAGAAAGTTGTGTATATTGTCAAATCATTTAGGGGGAGAAAGGAAAGTGTTTTTATAACTTTTATGTTGTCTTTGACGGTTTTTCACATCTTGTTTTTCCATCAATGATAAAGGTGGATATTTTTGTAAGTATGAAGGTGTTAACATTAATGTCAACATGAAGTCTACTAGCTGACCTATTGAAATTGATGTCAAGGAGCTTTTTTGCATGTTGATGATATTGAGAAAATTGAGAAAAAGAGGAAAAGAGGTTGTTGTAGGTTGTGTATGTGTAGTTGAGATATTGAGGAATTTTTGTGAGTACATGGAGCTATCTTTTTGTTGTAGAGTTTGAAGATGAGTTGGAATGAAGTAATGAGCTTAGATGATGTCTCTAGTACTTGGTTTCAAGTTCTTTTCAGAAAATTTGATAAAAAGAGTAAACATTGTTGTGTAGGTGGTCAGAGTGTGCTCTAATATTGCATGCTCTAATATTGTGCTATGTGTTTCTTCTATGTTTTTGATAAAAGGGGGATAAACGGGTTTTACAGGGACCCAAAACCACAAAGTAACAAAATAGGAGAAGACCAAAACAGTGGTCCAAAAAACAAAAAAATTTCCAAAGAAAATAAAACCAGCATCAGCAGGCAGCAACAAAAAGCCTCAAAGAAGCCAGCAAACAGAAGAAGCAGGGCCCGACCACCACTAGTTCATAGAGTTCAGGAGCTCATCTGCAACCTCCTCCAAGTTCGCCATTTCCTGAGCCCCCTCCATAAAGATCTGAGCCATACTAGGGGTAGTCTGGACTTTCCTTTTCGTGCTAGATCTGGTACGTTTGGATATCCCAGCTTCCTCGTCCTGGTCTTTCTCCTGATCAAGGTCAAAAATTAGAGCTCTCTTTTGGGTTTTCTCCAGTCTTTCAGACATAGCCTTGATGATAACAGAGTTATGTCTAGCAATTCTGCAATTTTGCTCGGTGATCTTTTTCAAAGTTCCTTTGATTTTTTCAAGTTCATTTTTGATAGTGCTGTCCTTTTGAGGAATATTCTTCATATTGTTGTGCTTCTCCGCTTCAAGCTGAATAAGCCCAATGACTTTAACTTCTATTTCCCCCAGTTTGCTATGAAGAGACAAATTTTTTGTTTTCAGCTCACTTATCTCATGAAAAACCCATTTGGCAGAATTGAGCTGGTCCTGGGAGTAGCTTTTGGCATTACCAACAAAGTCAAAAGGGGGGTCACTTTCAGGATTGACCCCAAAGAACACTGACTCCACACCTCTCGGGGGGCTCAAGTTTTCCTGATGAATATTCTGGGGGGCATGAAGTTCCTCAAGGCTGGCCCCAGCAGTCTTAGCAGAAACAGCAGGGGAGTCATCAGGGTAGGACACAAGCTTATTAATCGGGAAGCAAGAGCGAGCCATATTGGCATTAGGGTTAGTGTGGCCAGAGGCCGAAACAAAGCAAGCTCCAGAAGGTTGAGGGGAGCGGCCAGAAGCAGAAGGAGGGGGCAAAGGAGGCGAAGGGCTCTGGACACGGTCGGGAGAAGCTTTGGTTTCAGACAAGCTAGGCTCAGTATCATCTTCGTCAAGCTCCAGCGGGGCCAAAGGGTTAGGAAGGGCGGGCATATTCTGAAAGTGCTCAAAAATAAGTCTTAAAAGATCCGTGTGAAGAATCGTGTATCTTTTAGGGCTTCTTCTATGATCAGAAAAGTTGTTTCTCAGAGAACAGAGCAAGAAGAAGGGGATAGAGATACACACCTTATGCTGGAAATGATTAAGCAGCACGAAGTGATAACCATAGACCCTTGTGAAGCGGCTGTCAAGCATGATGTACTCCATGATAACCCTTAGCACTTTTCTCCACAGAGCTTTTATAGTGTCCACTTCATAGTAGCTATTTGACATCTTGACCAGATTTTGTTTCTCCGTTTTAGATTTGGGAAATTTCAAAACAACTTCATCGGAGAATTTCCTGTCTCTGAAGAATTTTTGCTCTTCCATCGGAATGCCCGTGACCTCCGCAATCAGGGCTTCATCAATTTTAACTTTCCTCCCAAATAGAAAGACCTCCCCATCATTCCAATTCTTCTCAAAGAAGTCAGTAATCTCCTCTTTAGGGCCATGGAATTTCTCAATGAACGAAAGTAATCCACCCCTTCTAATTTTACTCCAAGCTTTTGCATTCTTGGTGTGTGATTCAAAGCTGGTAGGCTCCACCCTCCTCAGTTCCCCACCCATAATAGACAGGTTAGTGCGAATATTGTTACAGACAGAAGTCCTGTTCTGGAAAGTTCCTTTGTTTCTCAAGACCCACTATACATGCCAAAGAAGATAATTAATCATCTGGATCCACTCAGCCCCATTATATCTTCGGATATTGCTATTCATAAATCATACCTTTCTCATTATGACATGACGCCACCTTTTTTCCATTCACCATATCAAACTCCAAAAGAGATTGAACATTGGAGTGGAGTTCGGTCTTCTTATGCCATGTAAGGAAAGTGTCACTCTTAACTCCCTCATTGGCAAAAAAATCAGCAACCGCAGTCGCCTCACGGTAGGCATGAGTTATTTTTATATTATCGAAGTTACTAAGTAAGGCCTTAGAATCATTAATCCAATTTTTTATCGACCATGCGGGCTATGATCTACCACAAAGGCTATCAATAATATTTTTTGAGTCACCTTCAATCCATAGATTTTTGCATTTAATTCCCACAGCCAAGTTGATTATGTAATAAGCCCCCACCGCTTCCGCCACGTGATTGGTTTGGATTCCCAAGGGAGAGGCAACAGTACCCATAAATTTACCTGCTGAATCCCTTAAGACCCCACCACACCTAGCCTTTCCTGGGTTTCCCTTGGCCGCCCCGTCGAAGTTGGCTTTAGCCCATCCTTCCATAGGAAAACACCAGCAAATTCCAACAGTAGAATTTTTGGTAGAATTAGGGGCAATGGAAATATCCCAACTAATTCTCCATTCCCTAGCAATAAGGCTATCATAAGGGGAACAAGCCACAGTATCAATCTTATCTTCCCTAAAGGGGACAATAGAAAAAATTTCCTTGATCATTCTAAGAATTCTCTCAAACACAATTTCCTCTGAAGATTCCTTATCCCTGAAAATCCGGTTGTTTCTCTCTTTCCAAATTCCCCAAGCCAAATGGGGGAACGAGAAGGCCCAAATTTTTTTAATAAAGGGGTTGAAAGAGGGGGGTTTCCATTGAACAAAAAAATCCTTAATAGACTTCGGAGGGGCCCAAGAGAAATGCCAGCATTTTAGAAGTTTGTCCCAAACCATGGAGGTGAAAGGGCAATGAATAAAGAGGTGATTAGCCGATTCAACATTGCTTTTGCAGAGGTAGCATCTATTAGGGATCAGAAATCCTCTTTTCCTAAGGTTATCCATAGTAAGAACTTTGTTTTGCAACAAGGACCAGAAAAAAATGTTAACCTTAGGAAGGAGGTGCTTAGTCTACGCTTGCAAACATGGGGGGGAGGGTTAAGAGCCTGGGAAAACCTGGAAAAGGCAGAAGAGACAGAAAAGCATCCAGACGGCTCAAATCTCCAAATAAGTCTATCCTCCTGATTAAAGCAAAGTCTGACAGCATTCAAGGAGGAGTAAATAGGGATCAACACAGGGTTAATCAAGGGGAGATTGATCCACTTACCATCTCGCCAATAGTCTTTGACAAAAAGACCAAAAGTGTCTTTACAAAAATCCACCCATCTATTGAGATTCCCATCCTGAGAAAAAGGTTCATCACGCAGCCAACAATCATCCCAAAATCTAACCTTGTTTCCATTACGCACCTGCCATTTCAATCCCAAATTAACCACCTTAATCCCATCAGACATGTAGTTCTAGCAACTTGATCCTTTCAGGAGATTGGGGTTATCCATAAAATCTCTTAGGGAATTATTGTTCTGCAAATACTTGCTTTTGATTATATCACTCCACTCACCAGAGGAAGAAAAAAGTCTCCAAATCTGTTTAGCTAAGAGCGATTTATTCAAAGGTCTAATTCTTCTTAGCCCCAAGCCTCCTTCCTTTTTAGATCTGCAAACCAAATCCCATCCAACAAGAGGCATTCTTTTTCTTTCTTCAACTCCAGACCAAAGAAATCTCTTTTGAATCTTCTCAATGGTTTCAGCATATTTGGAGGGGATTTTAAAAAGACTGAGAGCATAGATGGGGAGATTCTGCAATGAGGCTTTAAGAAGCTGGAGTTTTCCAGCCTAGCTTAGGCGAGCACCTTTCCAGCCTGAGAGTTTTTTCTCAAATCTATCAACCAGAGAGATCCACAAGGTGTCTGGAGGTTTTAAACAAAGGGGTAACCCCAAATAAGTAGCAAGAAGGGACTCAATCTTGCAACCAAGAATTCCAACAATCTTTCTCTGTCTGTGCAAAGGAGTGTTGAAGAAGAACAACAGCTTTTTTGCTTATTTATGACCTGACCAGATGCTCTACCATAGGTATCCAACAATTTCTTCATCTCTTTAGCTTCTGAGACAGTAGACCATCCCATAAGCAAAGTGTCATCCACAAACTGTTGATGAGAGCATATCAAATTATTCGATGAAGGTTTGAGCCCCATAATAGATCTTTGAGCAACCAATTTACTCATGTTTCTGCCTAAAACTTCAGCCATAATTGTGAAAAGGATAGGAGAAATGGGATCACCCTGTCTTAACCCTCTAGAACTCCGGAAGAAGGTAGAAGGGGAGCCATTAATTAGAACCGCCACAGAAGCAGAGGAAATGAGTTGTTCAATGAGCTGCAAAACCCTTTCATTAAAACCAAAGGATTTTAAGATTTTAAATAGGAAATTCCAATCCACCCTATCATAAGCCTTTGAAATGTCAAGCTTAAGAAGAAAACCTTCCGATTTGGAAACCCAGAGGGAATGAACATTCTCATGAGCATGGACAATAGAGTCAAGAATTTGTCTTCCAGGCATAAATCCATTCTGTTGAGGGGCAATAATAGATGGAAAAATAATGAGCAGCCTAGAGGTAAGCACCTTTGAAATAATTTTATAGAAGGAATTACAGAGACTAATAGGTCTAAAGCCTTCAAAATCCTGCACACCAGGCTTTTTGGGGATAAGGACCAAGAAAGTAGCATTTAACTCCTTCAACAGGTTTCTAGAACGGAAGAACTCTTTCACCGCCTTCTCAACATCTTCCCTGACAATATCCCAAAACCAATGGAAGAAAAGTAACGGGAAGCCATCAGGGCCAAGCGCTTTGCTTCCTTCAAAAGAAAAAATGGCTTTTTTGATTTCCTCACTGGTGGGAATTGTTGTTAACATTTCATTATCTCTAGAATTAACAATACTAGGGATAGCCTCCAGCAGCTGATTTTGATCATCAACATCAATGTCCTCTTTCTCAGATAGGAGATTCTTAAAGAAAAGAATAGCTTCTCTTCTAATCTCCTCCTCCTCCTCATAAGTTCTACCATCTACCACAATCTTAGCAATTTTGTTAGCAGCCCTGTGTTTAGAAGCTGAAAGGTGAAAGTATCTAGTATTTTTGTCTCCAGCTTTTAGCCAAAGAGCTCTAGACCTTTGTCTCCAGAATTCCTCTTCTCTGGTAATTACCTCATGGAGTTTTGAGAGAATCTCATTTTCTTTTTCCTTAGTATCAACCAAATAGCCTTCCTTCTAAATTTTGTTTTGGATTTCAGACAGCCTAAATTGAAGATCATATTTGATTTGAAAAATATTGCCAAAAGACTCTTTTTTCCACTTTCTGAGATTCATTTTAACTTCCCTTAGTTTTTTGGCAATTCTAAACAAAGCAGTGCCTTTAATTTTGATATTCCACCAATTCCTAACTTCTTCTCAGAGGAGAGGATGGGAGAGCCACATCTTCTCAAAACGAAAAGGGGTATTCCTCTTAATCTTTAAGGGGTCAGCAACGAAACTAATAGGGAAATGGTCAGAACCAATCCTAGGGAGGGTTTTCAAAGAACAACAATAATTTAAAAATTAGATATCAGAAACAAGGGTTCTGTCAAGTCTCACCTGGATCAAGTCCGACAGAATTCTTCTATTTGACCAAGTGTAAGAGCTACCTTGCAAATCCAGATCAATCAAGGCATGATTGTTAATGAAATCCAAGAGGTCTTCTTTACTTTCTTCATTAATCTGAGACCCTCCAAACTTCTCACCCAGAAGGAGAGGAGAATTGAAGTCTCCCATGACAACCCAGGGGTCATTTTGAAAGATATTCCGGAAAGAAGCCAACTTTTTCCAAAAAGCCTTACGAGCTTTTTTACAGTTTGGCACATAAATATTAGACTGAATCCAGCTGAAGTTGTCTCTAATATGAGTAAATCAAGTGGCAACATGGTTAGGATGAGAGAAAAGAGGATCACCTCTTATGACCATACAGTTCCAAAAAGTCGCCACCCCACCAGAAGCCCCAACAGAATCACTGCCCTGAATGGAGCAGTGCTGGAACAAAGAGATCTTTTCAACCTTTTCTCTTAACATTTTGGTTTCCTGAATGAGGAGAATATCAGGCTTCTGGTCTCGAGCAAAATTGTGTAAAATATCCTACTTGTGGGGATTATTTAGTCCCCTTATATTTCAAGATAATAACTTCATGGGAATTTGGGCGAGAGAAGGAGTTCTGGGATGGTTTTTTGGAACCCATCCGCAATTTCTTGAAAGCTATGGTGCTCTCTTATCAGGTTTTTGGGTTTTCTTCCTTTGGCCATGGAGATTGCCCCACAGTCTGATTTTGCTCTCGACCTTGTTGAAATCCCACAGGGGGTGATTTTGATTCTGATCTTCGATTTTTTCTTTATTTCTTAGAAAGAACTTCTTCTCTATCAGTATCCTCTTGACTGTCTAATTCTTTACTGGAATCCCAATCTTTATCAGAAAGGAATTTCTGCTCCCAAGGGAGGGTATCCATAAGTCCATTCTTGGAAGGCAGAGAGTTGCTTTTTTCAAGAATACTTGCTTGGCTAGGGTCCGAGAAGGTGTCTTTAACAACATCAGAAGAAGCCAGATCCAAGCAAAAATTAGCTCCTGGGATATTTATCCCCACCGGAGACACAACCAAAGGAATGCCAACCTCAATAGAGAGACCCTGAGAAGAAATATCATCCAACCCTGGCGTCAAAGGGTTCTGAAAAAGGGGGGTCCTTTCCAAAGTAGAAGAATCTTCTGATTTACTAGGGGCTAAATTCCCTGCTTCCCATTCCACTCTATCCACTTTAATCTGAGAATCAGCTATAAGTTCTGGAAACAAAACTTGGGGGATCTGGGTGGCAGAGCCTTCATTAACAGCTTCTTCAGACATCTTGTGTTGAGATCCATCCATATTCCTTAGAGCCAAGGTACCAACAGTACAGCCCAATCCATCACCAATATTCTGAAGGCCAGCCTTAATCTCAGAGGCAGGAACTTTAGGGGCCATGACATTGGGGCCAACATTACCAACTTCACCCGAGTGGATGTCAAGGGTAACAACAGACTTTCCCACTTTCCCTGTTACACATTTTTCCTCTTGCTTCTTTTTCTAAATAGCTTTTGAGACCCTATTGGGTTTTTCCGTTGCTTTAACAACTTTCATGGGGCAGTGCTTCGCCCAATGACCAGATTTTCTACAGATAAAGCAAGTGAAAGGAATGGTCTCAAACTCAATAGCTTGCAATCAAGAGCCAAGTTTTGAGAGGATCTCAACAGAGGAGGGGAGATCAGCATCTTGAGAGACACCAACACAAATTCTGGAAAACACCAATCTCCTTCTAGCAGCAGTCATGGGGTCAATCGATAAGAGCTCCCCAAAGGAGCTAGCAATCCCCCTAAACACATCCTCATTCCAATATTCTAAAGGGAGACCATGAAGCCTAACCCAAACTGAAGCATTCTCAAAGATGGAATCCGAAAGATCTAAGTTTGAGGACCATTTTTTAAGTGCAAGAGTGTATTTCCCAACAACCCATGGTCCTCCACATCTAACAGCCTTAATATCATCTGAGTTCGAGAACTCAAAAGCAAAGAACCCTTTAGGGAGGGCTGCAACAAAAACACTACCATTCATTCTCCATTTTTTTTCTAACGAAATCCCTAACAATCTCAATATTTGGCCTTTGGCCCATGAATTTTCCAACCAAGGAGTTTTCCATTATAGCAATATTATGATCAATGATCTCGTCAGGAATAGAGATAGCAAATTTACTAGCTGAAGGGTTGGAGATATTGCTCACTGGGGGAAAGAAAGACTTACCATTGGGTTTAACCCCAAAAAGTGAGGCCCACTTCTTTTGTTGCCCACCGTTCGAGTCACCTGATCCAGCTGCATCCTTGAGGTTACCTTTTGGGTAGTCGCCCACAGGAATAAAAGGGGGAGGGACCAGAATATTCTTTCCCCCTGGGTCATCTACATGATTATTTTGGGAGTCCTCCTACTTCGGTTCCTCCACACTTTTCTTGATGCTCAAAGCAGGCTCGTGACCCACCTGGGCCATCGCAGATCCATCGCCATCACCCTTCTCAGTACCAGAAGATTCAAAAGTCTAGTTTTCCCACCCACAGCTCCGCTTCCGACCGCTCGCCATTTTTTATTGCCTTCGGTTTCTTCTATGTTGAGGCTATGCCTATATAGATATGATATGTTTTTCATGGTTTCTAGAGGTTTTTGTATTCAAAATTTGGGTTTCTCGATCGTTGTTCAAACCGAGATATTTTCACTAGTGTGTGAACCATTTTTTCAGTGCTATTTTTTGTGGCCTAAGAGAAATGTATTTTCTCCACATTTCTCTACTATTTGTCTTTAGGTTGTACAAATTTGGGAAGTTTCTTATAATGTTTTCATCTTTCAGATTTTGAGATTTCACTTGATTTGGTGTAGTCTATAGTAAGTTTCATTTGTCAATCTGTGAATAAGGTTGACTAGTTGTTCTAAGTTGAAGTATTTGTATGATGTGAGTTTGGATGAAGTGCTTGATGAATCTTAAGTTTCTCATGGATTATTCTAGATCATGTTCAAGTGAATTTTGTTGTCTGAAAGTTGTAGATTGATTTAAGGAAGCATGTACTTAATGATTATGGTGTTTAGCATGGGTGTTGCTCAACCTTGTGTTAACACTACATGCGAGGCTTGTAAAATAATTTGAGGTGCTTTGGGATCTATTTGGGTCCTAATTAAGGATTTATGTAGGTTAGCTTCATTCCTATCCACCACGGGAACGTTTAGGTGCTGACCTACTTTGAATTTGTAAGCATAATGGATAGTTGCGGATATTGGAGAAGGATTTTAAGGTTGATATTGATATAAATGAGCATGGTATTATTTTGAGATGCAAGGAAGAATTAAGAGAGAAGAAAGATAGATGCAAGATCAATGCAATTGATTTTTTTCATGTGAAATTGAGAAAGGAAGTGTGAATTTCAAGTGCTTGGATTCCTAAAGGTAGTAAGCTGAAGGTGTCTGAAATCATTCAAGCAAGACTACAAGATTGTTGGAGAATTTTGGTGGATTCCTTGTTGCATTGAGAAAGTGTTCTCTATGTAACATTTCTCTTCTATCTTCTTGTATTTAATTATGTGGCAGTGAGCCTTTTTGGATAGTGTGTCCTATTCTGGTAGTGATCCCTTTTGTACTAGTTTTGAAATTATTTATATTGTGAACTAGTCCTCATAATTTTTTCCCTCATTGATTTTTCCATGTAAATCTAGCGTTCTCTTGTGTATGGTGTTATTATTTCATTTTTTGTTATCTCCATTTCATGTTTAATCATTATAACAGAATAAGGGTTTAATGAATGCATGTGGATCTGATTACTATTGATGGTTTTGAAGGTTTAGTTTGCTACAACTAATTCACCCCCTCTCCCCTTTTAGTTTTCTTGTTCATTCAACAATTTAGTCTTCCTTAGTCAATCAATGGAATTGTGAAGCCTAGTTGAGAACAGACCAGCTATCCCTATTTCATAGTTATGCACTCTTGAAGACTTGGTCTTCATAATGCAACATGTGGACTCATGGAACTATGCTAAGATTATGCTACATGTTACCAATCCATGATTTTATTCTCTCATTTTTCTTTATAAAATAATATCCCATAGACTGGTGGAAAGTAACAATGTGGGCATAGGTGTTAACCTTTTCATAGTTTCGTGGTTGTTTTTTTCCTTTGTAAAATATTTTATGCAAATTAGTGAAAGAGGTTATATGTGAATAAGAGCATGACATATGGAAAAAAATAGGATTATTAAAGGACTTAAGCATGGGCTCACTTAAATATTATAAAAATCACATGCACTAATTCTATAAAGTGAATGGTAGGAGATAAAAGGGTCCAAAGGAGTCTCACAATACAAGGGGACATTGTTGAAAACCTAAAATACTGAGAGGGGGTTGAATCAATATTCTTTAAACCAATTAAACATAATCCATCCAATTACCAAAACAATCTCAACTGCAATAATGAATGAAAGCATAAAACATTGACAAAATCACATGACACATGAACACCGATATTTTTACATGGAAAACCCAAAATGGGAAAAACCACAGTGAGGGTTATCTCACAATATATTATATTTGGATATAGTATATTTTAGGAATGCTCACTATCCATAGAGAATAAGATAGAAGAAATAAGGGGTGGCTCACAACCTATTTGAACTAATACAATAGCATCTATCATATGCTAGATTGCAGTTCTAATGAAGTACAAAAACTATCTTTACACTAATCTGGATCAATACTTTGCTCTACGTTGTGTTCACACACTTTTCAATACAATTCACACAACTCTGATCAAATTTTCATCATATATGTTACTTTATGCACATAACTCACACCACTCTTGCACACTTCTATTAAACATTGAAATTAATCCATTATTGATATCCACATCAAGTGTAACTTCAATTAGGTAGGCCTAATTAGAAGTAAAACACAAAAATGAACTTGTCATTCTTAAAAAATTTCATCCACATCTCCCTTAATCCAAAATTTAATTCAACTTAAGATAGGTTAGGATGGACCTATAATAGATCTCACATAGGATAGCAACAGTTATTTATCATTCCCATAACATCAAACATGTTAGGTCGCCCCCAAATAAGACCTAAATACAAAAATTCCATCTATTTTACCCAATTTGTATAATGTGTGACTCAAAACTCAATATTACTTTAAATTCCCACAATCGACATCCAAAATATTAGCTTCAACATCGTAAAACAAAATATTTATCTATTAAGGAATGTGGAATCTCCCACACTAACACTCTATATAGAAAACAACTGCAATATATAAGACAAAAGAATTTCAATCATATCTTCCTAAATACTTCACCAAACAACATGAACTCTTGGATTTAGATACATTCAATGATCATCAAAACACTGTTAGAATCACAAAGTGGCATCTCAAATTACAATGGAGTGTGGACCAAAAAAATAACATACTAAACCATTGTACAAGTGGATTTGATACTTACGCATTTCCCTTTGTAGACGTACTTTCCAGATCAACTTATTCTATAAAAAATTCTTCAAAAATGCTTCTATGTCATGCTAGAGTGATCCATAATAGTGTTGACATCAATAACAATACTAGATCATGCAAAATTTACATACCATGCTCATGTTTCTAGACAACATCATCAATGAAAAACTTCCAATAATCTTCCTCTTTATAGTATTACTTCCAACAATCTCCCCCTTTGTCGTTGATGGTAACATGCATATCAAAAACATTCTCCAAAAATATTCTTTCCCAAAATAACTTTCTAAGCATCTCTCCCCAAGTATCCTTCCTAAATATCTCTCCAAGTAACTTTCCTAAATATCTCTCCCCAAGTAGCTTCCTTGAATATCTCTCCCGAAGTAGCTTTCTTGAATATCTCTCCCCCTTTGACATCAATGGAAAAGGGTGTTCAAAAAAATATTGTATGCTTCCATCAAATTTACAAATAGATATAAATAAACAAGTGTGCTAACTCCCCCTCAGGAAGTTAACCAAAATTTGCAATATCCTTAGCATATTTGCACAAGAATCTAAAAACTCAAAAAATGCAGAGTAAAAATTGTCAACCCAAAGATGTTGACCCTTGAAGCTTCTACAGGATGACTTCCAAGTATATTTACCTTCTTCCCACTATTTCTTTGTTGCTACAAGTATTTTTTACTGTGACTCAAGATCCACCAAGATCTCTTTTCCTTCTTCTGAAGCACAGGGAGTAATATCTATCTCTAAAATCCTATATGTATTGGCAAGGGCACTTGAGATAAGTATATACTTCATCTTCACCAAGTCCCTTAGCTTCTCAATTTTTTTGATTATTTCTTCTTCTTGCTCTATAGAGTAAAGTATTTTTCATGTAAGTTCACTAAAGTAATCCAAGTCTGATAATTTCTATCTTGTACTAGATCATAGGTGTTTGATGCTATAAACAATAAAAATTGTCCTTCGCTTGCAAACACCATTTTTTTTGTCGATCCCCTTTTCTTCCCTAATAATTAAATAATTTTAATTATTTCTTAAATTCATAACTATTAATTAAATAATCTTAATTATTTAATTAATTTATTCATTTTCTTTTATTCCTTCTTTTGATTAATTAAATAAATTTTATTTATTTAATTATGCCTCTAATGTCCCCTTTCCTATATAACTAAATAATTATTTATTTATTTAATTATTATCATTTTCTACTATAATTGAATAATTATTTTAATTATTTAATTATTCATTATCGTCTTCTTCTATAATTAAATAAATCTTATTTAATTAATTGTTTATTAATTTGTCCTTTTCTTCCACTTTTGAATTAGATTGTTATTTAATTAAAAAGACAACTTTCCCTCTTCTATGATTAAATAATTATTTTAAATTATTTAATTATTCACATTCCCTCGAAAATTAAATAATTTATAATTATTTAATTTTCTCCAACAACCACTTTATCTATGTCATTCTTATCTCTTCACATCTCATTTAATTTCCACCCTTGATTGAATTATTTTATAATTTAATCTCAACCATACATCCTCAACCAACTCCTATCTTTGCCCTAATTTTTCCCTAACCATATTTGGTTTTCTATAAAATAGGCCTACCATTGTCATTTCAACCTACCTAGTTTATGTTTAAGTACATATTGTTCAAGGAGACAAGTACATTCTTCAATATTTTGCTATCATTGTCATTAGGCTATTGTTGCATACTCAAAACCTGAGCGCAATCAAGCATATTAAGAAAAATGGAGAAGGACAATGGAGGTGAATCAACCATGGCATAGGTAATATTGCTTCATGTTTTATGTTTCTATGTTGGATTGTGCTTCATTATTGGTTTAGGGTTTTATGGTTTTATTTTTGATGATTTATGACCTAACCTTGATTTTACCCTATTCTTTCCCTTAGGCCGCTATATAAAAGGATTAAACTAAAGTCAAGTCCAAATTTCCATTAGCCTTCACTATATAGTGCCATTCAGAATAGGTAGGTACCTTTGTGTATAAGTGCCCCTAGTAGGAGTGGATAATGTCTCAAGTAGCTTGTTTGACACTTGCAAGGTGGTAAGTCCTCGAGCAGTGACTAAAAGATAAACTAGTTAGAGGCCCACTCTTTAGGATTGATTTTTTATTAGTGTCACTCTTGGTGCAAGGGATGCATATCATGCCCTAAAAGTTACTCACCATATGAACTCCCTTGAGTTGAGATGAAAATCATCGACATTGTATAAGTTACTTGTTTCTTACTTGTACCTTTCTAAGGAGAGGGTGATTTGGGTTATCCTTCCATTGTAGGAGGCCCCTAGCCATCCTCTCTCGAAGACAAGAGTGCAAACACCTTGAAAGGTATCCCTCCACTTGAGTTGATGGAGCTTCCAAGTTTTGGGCCTGAGTGTCATGTCATTGGCCATTGACCTTAGGGTAGGAAAGTGGTTTATGTGTGTGGATTATCTTCAATTTGTGCTAGACATGTGGAAAAGGAGGTGAATAACCTCCGAACATACACATTACAATCACAAAATTTGAACATTCAGACCAGCCAAGACACTAGTTTTAGATTTTTTGTTGTGTTTTCCATCACATTTCACAAAAACTAGAACAAAAATTAGTTAAAATTAGTCAAACTAGGCCAAAACACTTTGTTCACCACATTTTTCACTATAAACCACAATTGCTTCTCAGAACATTGCATTTGCTAAAAACTAGTGCACCACAATTTCTTCTTAGAACATTGCATTTGATAGGCTGACCAACACATTTGCTAGTTTGAATTTTTTTTAGGGAATTCTAGTATAGTCTTATTTCTTATCAATTCTTGACTATATTCTTATTATCATACCATAGAATTGTAATTCTTAGATCATTCATTCAACTCCATCCATTAGCTTACCATTACATTGGTTTCATACATTATAGGTCAAACTCTAGGCCACCTATTAGTTGCATACACTTTTACAAGCCTCAGATTAGATTATCAAGCTTTAGATCAGACCATGGTCATAAATTTAGATTATCTTGGCATTGTCTTTCAATCAATCAATTCCTTGTACTTTAGGTTAGTTCTTTAAACTCATAAGTCTAGCTTGAGGCCACCTTGTCAATTTTAATCATTTTAGCTTTTTTCCCTCTTAAGGTCTTGGTAATTAGATTTGTCACTTTAACTATCTCAATTTGGTTGATAACCTCTTCTTAAGTTCACTAAAAGTTATTAGCCTTCATATTAAGTCATACCACACCCTTTCATCACAACATCATATTGGCATTACACTTGCATACTTTAGACATACCATATATTTTGATCATAGTGACATTACTACATCTCAATTTTGACTATTGTCACTTTGTATCTTAATCTTGGTCTTAGTAACATCATCATTTGGCATCCCTTATATCTTGAAAATCCAAAAAACATAGCATAGTTGCATATCTTAGTCTTAGTCTCACCTTTGCATTGTCATTCCTTAGGCTTCATTTTCCATTCACCACACTTGCAAATATTTTTATGGTCCAAACAAGATCACAAAGGAAGAGAAAGGGAATGGAATTCATCCCAGGATAAGACGACCTTTACAATTATACTAGCAACATGAACTTTGGTTCTTCTTCCAATGAGGTACCTAGAAAACATTCAACATTTCACAATCCTTTCAAAAAATTCATGATGGAGGAAAATCAAGGACACATAGCTGAGGGTGATATAGAGGCATCTTCTCAATGCCCTTAAGTAGCACAATTTGTGGATGAGATAGTATCACTAGACCCCCAATGATTCTTAGTAAAGTTCTTACAAAGTGGGGCTAAAATTACTCATGGCTTTGATGTTAACACACTTTAAGCTTTTCCAACACCAAAAAAGGAGACTAAACAAATACAAGGACATGATACATCTACTCCTAAGCATTCCATCCATAAATAAATGCTACTATTCCATTAGGAGGATCAACACAAGACTCTACAACAATCTACATGACACTATTTGGAACACAAGCTATGACACAACCTTTTGGAAACACATTTAATCCATTTGGTTCATCTCATGCCATGGATGTATCATCATCAAATCCTTTTGGTAGAAACAAAATGAAAAATATTCATATTCATGGATCCAAGCCTCAAACAAACACTTCAAATACCAACACATCACAAGGTTCTAATACAAGCATTCCCCAACAAACCAATACACAAGGGCCTTTCCACCAATATAGCAACCAAAAAACACAATGTAAAAATACTTCAAACACAATTCAATATGAACACCTCTCACATCCCAACTTTCACCTCACATATCCAAACTAAAATTCCAATGTTCTCTTCCCATATCCAAATGCAAGTTCCATATTACACTCACAATGTTCCAAATACAAACACATCACACATACCTAGAATCAACACCAATTCATCCACCCAAAACATTGGATTGCAAAACACAAACATGGGCCCATATAATAATGTAGTTGCAAATGTAGTGGAAAAATTTCTCACTCAAGTTGATGTCTTAGCCAACCAAATTCTCGCCTTACAAAAACAAGTGGAGAATGTTGGTGTTTTTTAATGAACCAAACTTGGTCTCATCAATTATCTATGAATTTTCCAAATTCAATGGTTGATAATTGTGAGGATTGGCCAATGAATAGGTGAAAAATTACTAGAATTTACCTGTGCACTTCAGGCTTTGTAAGACTTGGGAGGGTGATCCCTACAATGTACCTTATGATACTCTTGTTCCAATTACCACATACATTGTAAATAACAGATACATTCTCATATAAATTAAAATTAGATGAAATCCTTCAAGAATCTAGCTAATTCTCTAACAAATAATCACCTGAAGTAGAGAATGGATGACCTCACATGAAACTTCAAACAATTAAAGCTGAATGAATGATATTCTTTATGAATTTGTTCTTTGAATGGTAGGGTTGACTCAATGATTTCAAAACTAACCAAAGAAATAGAATAGTGCCTTATCCATGGGTGATGAATTAAAATTTGACATAGATGGTAATCTAACAGTACCTAAACTTAGCATCACAGACTATTGTAATACTGCTTTATAGAAAAACAACTCAAACATTCCAAAGTAGAAACTACTTATCAATCCTCATATCTAATCACACGAACCTATGATTTATTAGAGCAATTTAATTAATTCCTTGAATTAACACAAAGAGAGAATCATACATTCAATCAAAACACAATTGAAAAATAGTCAAAAGATCCTTGATCATTTTATTGGTAATTCATATGACAAAATACATAAGGAGAGTACTTGCTTCAAAATCTGCATATTCTCATTCAAATGCTAGTACTATTATAAAACATTATTCCTATTACAAAACTCAAATCTAGACCTAAGACTCAACTCTAATTCTATTTCCATGTGCTTGCATTACAAAATTTATTACATGAGATCAAAAACTCTATCAACCAAAGACTGATATGATTGGCCTTGAATTCCCTTTTATAAGCATAAAGGAGCAAGCAAGATTCAAGCCAAATTGTACACTTTGTCACATTTTCATTTGGAATTCATTTCATTTACATTTCAAAACATCCCCAAAAGCAGTTATATTTGCATTTCTAAAAAGGGGGAAATCATATAAGACAAAAATCCTTTGGCCATTGTTGAAGAAGATAATTCCCACCCTCCAAAGGGAATCCTTCATCATTGTAACAATATCAACCATGGACTAGATATATTTTCCATGGGAAAAAATATTTTCTACGTACCCACCAAGATTGCAGAATTTAAAACATAAATGTAATAAAAAGGAGAAGCATAGACCACATCCACATCAGCAACACCTTGTCATCAACTTTATAACTGAGAGGAGATACTATTTATCCTTACTTCATCCAAGGCTTAATCTGTAAACTTTCCAGGCCATGTATTATACTCCTCTTCAGTGGGCCATTGTGTATCCAACAATTTCTACACCTTAGTGTTGTGATGATTAATCTGGCATCAATTCGTACCCTCACCTCCTTGAAAAATGCATCCATGTTGACCTCAATCCTTATCATATCATCTACAGTAGCATTCAACATAGTATAATCCATAAGAGTGACTACTTCCTTGAAGTGTGGGAGAATACCTCCCAACTCATCCTTCCAAGTGCTAAAATCCTTCGAATCCTCTTCATCATTTAGTATTTTGGGCATGCCATAACTCTCCATGTCTTTGAACATTTTCAATTTTCTTTGTAACTGCATACCCAATTTTCCATGAAAATTTGAAATTTCACCTAATAAATTAACTACATTTAACAAATCTGGAATGTTTGTTGGAGCCTCAAGATCCTCTTTCATATTTGGTATCATTTCATTAAGTGCTCCAACTCTTGCACTCCACTTACTCAAGTCATTTTGAAAGGAATTCTAAACTTTCATATACCTCTTATGAGCTTCATGAATGTTTTTATAAACATTATTAGACCTATGCACCAACTTGGAAACCCTGTGCTTTAGAATATCACAAAAAATGTATGTGGTAACTTTTGCAATTTCCTCTTTAGCCTTTTTAACATTGTCTTTTTCTATTTTCAATTCCTCCTTTAACCTCTAGATCCTTAATGAAAAAGTCTCCCTATCTTGTGTATATAAACCAAAGGAGGAAGCAATTGGAGAGAGAAAAGTATTTTGTGTTGAACTAGTAGCAATAGAAACCACTCTATTATACTCATCCAACCACTTATTATACTTGTCCAACAATTTTTCATATCTATCCTATGAAATTTGAGCTATGTTTAAACTCAACATGGAAACATACATGAATTAACTATGTGGCTTGAGTGGGAGTGGTCTTAGTAGCTCTCTTCACCACCATAGCACCAATTACTTCCTTAATAGACTTGAAAACCTCAAGTTTCCTAGTATTTTGTGTCATAGACCATATTACAAGGGTATGCAATTTTGGGCTAAACCCCCAACCAAACACCTTATCGTCAAAATTCTCTTCAGAGATAGAAGCATTAGGATCCTTCCTTCTTGCATCTAATGCAATACCATATGTGAGATACCACCCTAGCAATAATAAGATACCACTTCCTTTGACCAAACTTCTTTCCTCCTAGGGTGTAATGGAAGTGATCTCCTTCATTATTTTATCTTCTTCATCTTTCTCAACTTCTTCCTGTAATGAAGGATCAAATTTTCCTTTGCATATTCTATCCTTTTCTTGATGTCCTAGCTTTTGAGTTGGATGAAAGATTCCCTAAAATCCTTAGTTTGGAAAAAAGTTTCATCACTCATGAAATCTCTGCAAGCCTTTATTTTTCAACATCATTATCCTTTTCCTCATAATATTCCCACTTAATCATCCTACTAGCAGGAACAACGATATTGAGAGAATCCTCCCTCTCAGGGGATGGGAATATTTGATCAACCTCTTATTCCATAGGAATATGCTCAAAAAATTCTTCTTGTGTGTGGCCTCCACCACCTTGCTCAATTTCATAATAAGTCACCAATGGAGCGACTACAGGTTCATCACCAATCTCCATTGCTTACACCTATATGCCTTGAGATGTAGAGTGAGTTGGTTGACTCCTTGTGCATCATGGTGCTCCTTGGAAACCTTGGATTTCACTTCAGCCTCTGTTACCTTATCAAAAAAGCTCTTTTCTTTGAAGTCCCCCAACATCATCTTAGCCTAAATATATTGGTCTTTTATTTCAGCATAAGGACTCACATAGAAGAGTTTTTCCTTTAATGTCTTCT
>VDFB02359452.1:0-24627 GCA_007258455.2 Sequoia sempervirens
GTAGCATCTGTGCACCTTTAGCTGAAGTAATGAGAGGAGATAGAAAAGAGTTTAAGTGGACTACAGGAGCAACCAAAAGTTTTGATATGTTGAAGAAGAAAGTTACAAAGCAACTTGTTTTGGCCCTTCCATATTTCAATAAGTTCTTTTAGGTAGATTGTGATACTAGTGGCACTGCCATAGGAGTCGTTTTGAATCAAGAAGGTAAGCCTGTTGCCTATTTTAGTGAGAAGTTAAATGATGCTAAGAAGAAATATTATGTCTATGATCAAGATTTTTATGTTATAGTTTAGGCTTTGAAGAAATGGAGACACTATTTGTTGCCAAAGGAATTTGTTTTATATACTGATCACTGGGCTTTGCTGTATCTTAATAGTCAAGGAAAATTGAATCAAAGGCACTTAAAATGGGTTGAGTTTTTGCAGATTTATACTTTTGTTTTGAAGCAGAGGAGTGGAAGGTCAAATAGAGTTGTAGATGCCTTAAGTAGAAGGAAAAATTTGTTGATAGAGATGAATATAGAGGTTGTTGGGTTCAATTAACTCAAGAATTTGTATCCGAAAGATCCAAACTTTGCAGAAGCTTGGGAGGCTTGTTTGGAACCTGTTACATTGGATAGGATGAGATGGTTGGATTTCTTAATCCAAGATGGGATGTTGTTTAAATGAAGCCAATTGTGCATTCCAAGGAGTTTTATGAGAGAGAATCTAATCAAAGAAAATCATAGTGGAGGATTGGCTGGACATTTTGGTTGAGATAAGACCATTGTTCTTGCCAGTGAGAATTATTGGCCACAGTTACAACAAGATGTGAAGAAGTTTGTACAAAGTTGCAGAGTATATCAGATGGCGAAAGGAATAAGTCAGAATACTGGATTGTATCAACCATTACCTATACCTGAGAGGCCATGGGAGGATATTAGTATGGATTTTGTTCTTGGCTTGCCAAGGACATAGAGAGAGCATGATTCCATATTTATGGTGGTGGATAGATTTTCCAAGATGGCACATTTCATTCTGTGTCATAAGACTAGTGATGTTGTTCATGTTGCAGAGTTGTTTTTTAGAGAGGTGGTGAGACTACATGGTCTACCAAAAAGTATAGTTTTAGATAGAGATACCAAATTTGTTGGTTATTTCTGGAGGACATTATGGAAGAAGTTGAAGACAAATTTGAAGTTTAGTTCTGCACACCATCCATATATTGATGGACAAACATAGGTGGTGAATAGGAGTTTGGGTAACCTGCTAAGATGCTTGGTAGGAGATAAGCCCAAGGGATGGGATTTGATTATACCACAGGCAGAATTTTCTTACAACAATTTTGTCAATAGGAGCACTGGTAAATCACCATTCCAGATTGTATATGGGAGTAGTCCAAGAACTGCTTCTAAACTGAGAAATATGGATAAGGGGGAGAAGAGTAGTGCTGAGGTTGAAGATTTTGCTGAGCACCTGAAGAATTTGCACAAAGAGGTGAAGAAACATATCAATAAGATGAACTCACAATATAAGGCTCAAGCAGATCAGAAAAGGAGGCATAAGGAGTTCCAGGTAGGAGATGAAGTCATGGTTCATTTGCGAAAGGAAAGGTTTTTAGTTGGTACATACAATAAGTTAAAGATGAAGAAGTTTGGACCATGCAAGATCTTGAAGAAGCATGATTCAGGAAATGCTTATGAGGTAGAGTTGCCTAATGGATAAACATTTCTCCTGTGTTCAACATACATTGATTTGAAAAAATATCATGAAGGTGATATAGAGGAGGGTCCGATAAACAAACAGTTGAAAATTCCAGCACCTACTTCAGAGAAGGAAGAGATAGAAGAAATCCTGGATAAAAATATGGGTAGAAGCACAAGAAACAAGCAATATGTAGAGTACTTGGTGAAATGGAGAGAAAGGCCTGTTGAAGATTCGTCATGGTTATTTGAGGCTGAGGTTAACCATCTTGGTTTCCCTCTAACTCCTGAGAAGTGACAGGGTCACTTTTCAAATTACCCTGGGTGTCTGATGCAGGAGTATCCAACAGTGTAGGGCAATCTTACATCACCCAAAAAAAATTGTTTTCTTTATTTTCTTTAGTTGTTTTGAGTCCTATGATGACACTTAAGGGGTATAAGACTTTTAAGCATCAAAAATAGTGAAAAACAAACACTTACTATTTTTAGCAAGTCAACCAAAACAAGTTCGTATGGACGTGAAATTTTACCCCAAGGAGGAGAGATGAAAAAAAATGCGTATGCGAATGAATCACCTCAATACCCTACACGGTTTGGGAGAAATTAAATTTTCCGTCTCGGGAAATTTCTCCAATGCAACTTTAAATTCAGATATAAAACTTTCAAGGCCCCAAAACAACTCAAAAGGTGGCTAAACCAACCTATGGTGGGTTCATGCAATGTAGAGCTCGTCAAGAGCTTTCCAATGATATGCAATAATAGCGAATCAGACACCTGGATCAAAAGTTATGGCCCTGCGAAGTTGGTCCTCTAAAAAATGAATTTCATAAAAAAATCTTCTTAGGCCAGAAATCAAGCAGCAGGACTTTTGGCACCAATACAAATAGGGGAAATTTGAACTTTCTAGAACATTTTAGGGCAGTTATTGGGGAAAATAAAAAGGGTTAAGTGGGAGTTGTAGAAGGCGGCCCTAAGAGTGCAGATTGTGGGTCCGAATAGTAGATTTTCTTTTTAGAGTTGATTTTGTTGTGATAAATCAATCAAGCCCATGGGGCTGTAGGATGTAAGCTTTGAATATGTAATTTTATTTTCAGAAAATAATTGAAAGTAAGTTATTTTTTGTCTCGCATCTTTTGTGTTGATATATGTTGTTGTGATTTATGTAGGGTTTGGGCCGTGTGGCCCTCATCAAAGGGATAAAGGATCTTGGTTGGCGTCATGTGGGAAAGGAGGATTGAATATTGTAGATCGTGGGCAATACTATTTGGTGGTTTGGAGAGAGTGTATGGATGAGCGGATTTGACTGTCAATGTGGGCAGTGTGAATTTCTACGTGATATGTACCTATTCAAAGTGCAAAATGGAGATATAACCACTTGGAATGGAGAGGTCATGGGGGTTACTGCTAGTGGAAAATGTGTTGGGCAAGAGGTAAGCACCATTAATAAAGTTAATTGAAGAAAAAGTTGATGATTCCCATGAATTATCTCCACCTCACATGCAACCTATAGACGAAGCATTCATCTGGTATGTTGTAGATGCCACATAATCGATCAAACCTTTAAAAATATTGTGATTAGCTCTATGTGCAATGTCCCCCGAAAAATGATAAAATTACCACATAAGTCTATGCAAATTGAGTTTGATGGAAATAATCAAGTCAAAGTGTTGAAGGCAAATCCAAACTGCAAATGTGTAGGTGGCACCAATCAATGTTGGTCAATTGGACTGAACTGTAATTAGAGGTTTACAATTAACTTGCAAATTAACTTAAATTACAGTTAATCCCAATCCAACAAAATTGCGTGACTATGTTGTTTAACTGTTGAAATTACAAACTAGGTTCACATTTATATAATTTAATGAAATTAACTAACTACTAAAGGGTTGTAATTATAAAACAAATAAAGAATGAAAGACATGAAAGAGAAGAAGAATCAGATGGAAGAGAGAGAGGAACATGAGCTTGATAACAGAGTTCATCCAATCAAAACTACGTCTCTGAGTCTACTTCTCAATGATGGACCGCTTTCATTAATGATGCCAAACTTGAATTTTCTTTGTTACATGAAAAACGCTTCCAAAAACTTGCATAAAAACCTCTCACAATCTCTCTCAACACCTGAAGACACTCCAAATGTCTTCTTCTATACAATAATCTCCTCCTTTGCCTAATTCCAATAAGCCTAGTATTCTCTCCAAAAGAATTCTCCATATTTCACAATAATTTCCAATGTCCTCGAAAGGCCAAACTCTTCCCCTTTTTATACATTTGATTTTTCCTAATATGGTTTAAAACCATATGATTTTCAAATTATCCCAATCTCCCATTTACAATAGTAAATCCCCTAAAAATAATACACCCATTAAAATAAATAGCCTTTATAATTTCTACAATGTCATTTCAATTTGATAAACACCTTTAAAATTATCCTAACAACCCCTTAGGTTATTCTCACAAATCTTAACATGTAAATAGGAATATGGATTATCTTTTGATAATCCATGTAAATAGGGATATGGATTTCAAGCCTTAAAAATAGGGATATGGATTATCTTTTAATAATCCCCTTAAAATTACGTTTAAATCCTTTATAGATTTGGGCTTCATGTTTCAAATATCTTTTATAAACCTTTTAAAGTTTTAAAGCCCTTTTAAAATATTTATGCATTTTATTTTAAAGGGTTTGGCTCATAAATTTCGGGCTTAATTTGTAATTTAAATAAGATAATTGCCCTCAACTACTTATGCCACATCATCATCTGCCACATCACCTTGTCTTGTCACGTCAGCAACAATGCTGGTTGTACTTGTTGACTGTATCCACTAGCTATACAGGTCAACCTACCCTTTTGGAAACTTTGACTGACTCTATCTTTCTCATACGGACTCTGTTTGATGCGACTCAAAAGGCGTCGGAACCGTATTGACAAGCCCTTCGATATGAGACTACTTTTGCCTAATTTGGAGATGATCTATTTTCCAGCCTCGCATCGACACCTATTTCGCCTGTTTGACTGAGCATAACTTCTACGTACAGACTCCTTTTGATCCCGTTCAAGTTGCGTCAGGATCATGTCAGTGAGTTCTTCCTAATGATGTTGATTCAGTTGAATTTTAAGACTGGAATTTTTAGGTTTTTTGGATCCACTTGGATCATTCCTCCCCATTAAGAAGCTTTTGGACCACCAAAAGTTTATTTTTACATGGAATTTGAGCTAGGGCATTGTCGCCCCACTTTCTCAGTACCATCTATCCACCCTGCTATAATCTTGAACATCTGACCCATCATAAACACGAAGAAAAATGAGATAGAATTGTTGATACAATTAACTGCATATTCATCTATATTCACTGTCACATCCATCATCCACATAGAACTAACTAGTAGAATAACAAGCAATAGTATTGAATAAACTGATGTGAAGGAAAAAGTATCAACATGTTGGATCTCCTGAACATGAACATTGTTAGAAAATGAATCGTTTAAAGCCTCTTTTACCACCTTTGGTTGAAGGCTTAACTGTGATTGCAATTGATCCTCACATTGTGTTGTACGTGACACCCCGTCATCTTCATGCTCAGTATCACTAACGATTACAAACATGAGAGTTAAAGCATTGCTTGCATTTACAATCATCTTCATATGCCCTGTGTTTACAACAGGTCTATCATTCTTCATGTGATGAGCTTTTACAATATATTCAATTCCATCATTAAACAAATGATACTTGTTATGCCCCCTATAGAAAATGGCTTTTCTATCATACAAGTAAGGACTACCTAGAACCATCCCACAAATGTCGAGCAGAATTACATCTAACTCTACTTCATCTACAAACTTGGATGTGATTGCAAATCGAAGTTTACATTGCTTTGACACATGTAGCCGAGCATTATCATACACCCAACCTAATGGATATGGCTTAGGATTAGGAGTTTTTTTTAATCCCAATTTCTTAACAACTTGTTCAGAGATTAGATTCACTTGTGATCCACTATCTATGAGTGTATTAATCTTATTTTGTTTTGCAATAGCCCTTATATGAAACAATTCATTCCTCTTACTTTCAACAAGTACTTCATTACACTTTACAAAAGAAGCATGGGAACTAGTACTGACAATAGGAATGTTACCTTTTATACCCACAACTATGATCTTGGTTTCATCATCAGAATCTAATCTGAGATCATGCACGATAGCTGTGGTCTTTTGCTTACCCTTTCGATCCTTGAACCATTTCGGTTTCTGATCAGGATGCAATTTCCACCACTTTGCATCTTTGTGCCCTTTCTTCTTGCAGTGTGAGCAATAAGGCTTATCCTCCTCTTTATTTACAGTAGTTATCTGCTACATTTTCTCCTTCCCTTTCTTGCTCCCTTTGTGTTTATTGGAGTCCATTAAGAGACCATCGAGGCTATTCCTTGAGCTTGTTTCTAGATGAATGGCTTGCACACTAACTTCATCAAGGTTAGTTGGATTAAACATAAGTATTGTATGCCTCAACTTTTCATGTAATCCACCTATATACTTTAACAAAGTTTCTTGTGTATATAATGGAATGCTTAAAATTAAAGCTCTTTTCCTAAACTCGTGTGTATAATCCTGTACACTTTGTCCTTTCTCTTGCTTTATTGATTGCCAATTCATTACTGCTTTTTGCATATGACCTAATGGATAGAACTGTTTCTTTAATGTAGCTATAAACTCAAACCAAGAAGAAATAATTTTACCATATTGGCTTAGATCTTCCTGAGTTCTAATCTCCCACTAGATTAAGGCTGTGCCTCCTAGGCGAAGAGTGGCTAATTGGATTTTTTGAGAATCCTCAGTAAACTTCTAAATTCTACAATAAACTTCAATTTGTTTTATCCAATTATCAAGTTTTTTTGCATCTAGTTCTCCATTATAAGTTGGCAATTCATATTTAACGTCAAGCTTTAACAAAGGTGTATTAGCTTTAGATTGTATAGGTTGTTTCTTCTTTGAAGAAGTAGACGGAGAAGATGAAGAGGATGAAGAAGAAGATGGAGATGGAGGTTCAGGAGGGTCACTACCACCTCCTAATCATTTACCTTTATCATCTTTTGAAGTGGATTCACCTTCATTCTTCTTTCTGTTCTTGAGTTCCTTTTTCTTTCGTTGCTCTTGTCTTTCTTGGAAAGGAACTTCCACCATAGCCTTTATTTTGAGAAGTGCTTTCTTGAAAGTTTTCTCATCGAGCTCTATAGGACTTTGTTCAACTGCCATTTCTGATCATGGAAAAGACCTTCGTTTTCCGATCTCAAGATTGAACTTTGTAAGTGCACCTTCTCCTTGCTTCAATTTCAACCTAGTTAACATTCACTTTTGCAATTTCCTATTAAGAAGCTCTGATACCACTTTTGATTTGTAATTAGAGGTTTACAATTAACTTGCAAATTAACTTAAATTACAGTTAATCCCAATCCAACAGAATTGCGTGACTATGTTGTTTAACTATTGAAATTACAAACTAGGTTCACATTTATATAACTTAATGAAATTAACTAACTACTAAAGGGTTGTAATTAGAAACAAATAAAGAATGAAAGATAGGAGAGAGAAGAAGAATAAGACAGAAGAGAGAGAGGAACACGAGCTTGATAATGGAGTTCATCCAATCAGGACTACGTCTTTGGGTTCACTTCTCAATGATGGATTGCTTTCATTAATGATGCCAAACTTGAATTTGCTTTGTTACATCAAAAACAAGTCCAAAAACCTATATAAATACCTCTCACAATCTATCTCAACACTTGAAGACACTCCAAATGTCTTCGCACGTACACAATAATATCCTCCTTTTCCTAATTCCAATAAGCCTATTATTCTCTCCAAAAGAATTCTTCACATTTCACAATAATTCCCAATGTCCCTAAAAGGCCAAACTCTTCCCCTTTTTATACATTTGATTTTTCCTAATATGGTTTAAAACCATATGATTTTCAAATTATCCCAATCTCCCATTTACAACAGTAAATCCCCTAAAAATAATACACCCATTAAAATAAATAGCCCTTATGATTTCAGGCTTTACAATATTCCCGTACAATGTCATTTCAATTTGATAAACACCTTTAAAATTATCCTAAAAATGCCTTAGGATATTCTCACAAATCTTAACATGTAAATAGGGATATGGATTATCTTTTAATAATCCATGTAAATAGGGATATGGATTTCAAGCCTTAAAAATAGGGATATGGATTATCTTTTATTAATCCATGTAAATAGGGATATGGATTATCTTTTAATAATCCCCTTAAAATTATGTTTAAATCCTTTAAGATTTGGGCTTTTATATTTTATGATATTTGCCTCTTTTAGAATCTTTATAGATTTGGGCTTCATGTTTCAAATATCTTTTATAAACCTTTTAAAGTCTTAAAGCTCTTTTAGAATATTTATGCATTTTATTTTAAAGGGTTTGGCTCATATATTTCGGGCTTAATTTCTAATTTAAATAAGATAATTGCCCTCAACTGCTTATGCCACGTCATCATCTACCATGTCACCTTGTCTTGCCACGTCATCAACAATGTTGACTGTATCTATTGACTATACAGGTCAACCTACTCCTTTGGAAACTTTAACCGGCTCTATCTTGCTCATACGGACTTCGTCTTACGCGATTCAAAAGGTGTCGAAACCGTATTGACGAGCCCTTCGACTTGAGACTACTTTTTCCTGATTTAGAGATGATCTATTTTTTAGCCTTGCATTGGCACCTGATTCACCTGTTTGACCGAACCTTTGAATGAGAATAACTTCTACGTACAAACTCCTTTTGAGCTCGTTCAAGTTGCGTAAGGATTGTGTCAATGAGTTCTTTCCGATGATGTTGATTCGGTTGAATTTTGAGACTATGAAATTTTTAGGTTTTCTAGATCCACCTGGACCATGGACTGCAGAGATGAGTGCTAGGTCGAGCCTTGTGAAAGGTTGTTGAAACCTTCAAATGCAAAAGAGAAGACTTTCAAACACTATGTCAACATATAAATAAGATCTTTATTTTTTGTTGTAGCCACGTAGAGAGACTATGACTAGTAAAGTGATTAGCACCTATAGACTTGACAAAGAGGTCGATCAAGCCACAAATTTTCCATAAAGCTCTTGTGAAACCTCCAAAATAGGGCAAACACCTGCAAAATAGGTCAAATAGGCCCAATTTTTCTTGCAAATAGGCCTAATTTGACCAAAATAGCAGCTAGGTAGAGTGGTAGAGGGTGAGTTGACCCTTTTTTTTAAAATGATTTTTTTACAACTTTTGTACAATCGGCACAAAGGCCCAAAAATTGCAAAAATTCAAAGTTACCAAAATTGACAAAATGAAAGGTATTTCTTCATTTCTCAAGCCTTTTAGATGCAATGGTGATGTCTATTTGGCTCTGCGACATTCCATTGATAGGGATATGTGCACAAGTCACTTTAATGCGAGAAGGAATGTGCTCTCGTGGTCCTGATACCATGTTGGAGAATGCCATGATCAAGAGCACGAAACAAACTTTCACAAATGAAATAAATAAGTACAATAGTATGTCTATCAATATATAAAATAAAGAGTATGCAATACAATGATGAACCCTTGCATATATAGGCAAGGATGAGGAGATGAGAAGGTAGGAGTGAAACTTTGACTACCCCTGCAAAGATGGGACACTTGTGAGCTCACTTGAAAAGTGCGTGAGCAAGTGTCAGTTGTGTCTCAAGTGATGAGGACACATCTCTCAATGATATGAAGTGAGACAAAAGAGAAAGAAACCTAAGTAAGCTTAAGCTAGGTGTGAATAGGTCAACCCTAGAAAGGTGATTAACTAACTAGGTAAATAATGACATTATTTACACTAACACACAACCAATTTTTTATTATTATTTAGATCTCTCAAACATGAACACCTTTATGCTCTCACAAATATTTTACATATGAACTTGTTCAAGTTTTACATTGTAAAACCTTCTAAAATATGATAGAGGCATCAAAAGGATTTTACAAAGTTATAAGAAATTTTGTTGGAATTTAAAATTTTGATTGATAGGATTACATTTAAGTTTAGTTCATATATAATGTTTTTTTTTATTGGTTGAATTATCAGCTCTTGAGTTCCTTCACATCTATCAAATTAAAGGTCTAAAATTTTGTCAAACCATGATAAATTCAACTAAATTATTTCTTGCCCCTTGACCCCTTAGACTTCTCATTTTAGTTGAATGTTGATCAAGTGGTTTGTCCGCCCATCCAAGAGGCCCTAATGTTGGACCATTTTAGTGCTTTATATGATATATAAAACATTTAATGTAAATGATCACACATTACTAATGTCTCAACTGTATGATGCACACAATCAATGTTCCTTTGAAATAAGTCCTTAATTCCATAACCTTATATAAAAAGTCCTCAATCCAAGGCCCTTATTGTCTTAAACTAACTAGATTCAAGTTTAATCCCCTAATATCATAAACCTTGATCTTCAAAACCACAATCCCCTACACCGTGATCTCCCTAACCTCGATCTTAATCATTGGTCCCTCATGTATACTTGAACTATTTAACCTCAATTCATCTCATATTATAGATAATGTGTTCAATATGAATCAATCCCCTATTGATAATTATTACTGTGTGTTTAGTTTGATTTGTAGTATATTAATATATCGATAAAAATATTTTAAAATGCTCTTTATATTTTTAATGAATTGTAAGCTTCTTTGTAGAATTATATGATAGACGTAAGCTTGAAACTAAGTGGTCTTTCTTGCTTCACTTTGAAGGTCATCCACCACTTGAGGGCTACCCCTGGGTTTCTATTATAGGATGAAATAAAAAAGCATGAAAAGACTAATGATGCTAGTACAAGCTCTTAGAATCGAGACATCTTCAATTTCATCAAGGAGGATATGGAGAAGCTTGATATGTAGTTTGGTGCTCCTTTCTTTTATTTGTTTTTTATGTTTTGAAAAAAACTTTACTCTACTAATGGTTAGCTCTCAGTTTGTTGTCTTTGGTTTGTGGCCTTTTACCCTGTTTATATTTTGTTGACTTTCTGCTCTATTGGTCCTTTTGTGTTTCAGTCCAACACCCTATAAGTGTTACTTATCTGATTAAAAAAATTATAATCTTATGTATTTAATAGAGGAGGTCAAATATTTTGCATGCCCTACCAATTCCCACTTAATTTTGAGCCCATTTTGATGGAATGACTTAATACATTTGCATAGTGACAAGTGGTGCATTCTTATGTTAAGTTTGGATCTTTCTTAAATCCTTGTCCATAATTATTTACCCTAAATTGAAATGTTTCCACATATTTGACGTTGTTCCAACTCTATTTGCATCTATTTTCACACATTTACCCAATTACTAGCCCAAAAATCTGTACACCTGACCCTAATCCCAAGATTAGTATTTCTCTATTTATAATAGTCTCATGGAGCTCAAGTTTGGTCATGACCTACTAGAGATTGAACATATAATTATTTTTTAAAATTCAAAATTTCTCACTCCCACTCTTTTCTCCTAGTTGTTGGGAGTCGACTCAATGTTTTTAAAGACATTCATTTGTGTAATCTAAAGATCATCCTAGATCATATAAATATAAGGCAACTACAAGGAGAAAATATTATAGTAGCATTTCGATTTGGAGCATAAAATGAATACATATGCATTGAAATAAAAATATAGGCCATTGCATGCTTGCTTGTTTTCTTTCAAAATTTTACTTATTTAAAAATTTCATAACAAGGGGGATGCCAATAAGAACTTCACATCACAATTTGGCAACTTCCCTTGAGGTATTTTTAAATACTAAATATCCTTGCACAAATTTAAATCTTAGAAATCGAGGTAAAACTAGTTTTAGAAGTCTAGAGTATAACAAATCACTGGGTGATCCCACAATAGTGGGTTACACTTTTTGGCCAAACTTGACATTGAACTCAACTTTTTTAACTAGATATTCACTTTCAAGCACCTATAGCTACTAAACCACGAGGAATTTGAAGATGATGCAAACTAGTGATTTGTGACATTTTGTCTGTAGATTCTAAATATATTTTTTAAAAAATTTGGAATCAAATTACATTTATTTTTTCATCTCCTCCGAAAGCTAGTTTTTAATAATAAACACCATTTTAAGGAGTGATGTTCACCATATAACACAATTTTTTTTCTATGAAGGATAAAATTCTATTTTTTTAGAATTTAGATTTGTAACTACGATATCTAGCACCTTCATTTGGTTTCATAGTGTTTTATTGAATTGTTTTTTTCTTAATTAAATTTTGAAGTCAAACCAATTACAATTTAGACATAGGTGGACCATATAACACATAACTTTTTGGTATGTATTGAAATTCAATTTTATTTTTTTGTTGGATCAAGGACGTCAATACCTAGCACCTACATATTTTTTAGAATTTTTTTATGATAATCTACTATTTTTCCACATGTGTAGAACAAAGAGCTTCATTTTTGGTGAAAAACCTGTGTTTAATTAAACTAAAAAAACTACATAATAAAACCCAAATATATTAAAATTATATTTGATGGATAGCTCATTTCAAGGACTATAATCCTCCAGTTGGGTTAGTGAAGTTGATTCCATTTTCATCTTCAATCCAAGCTTCGAAAGCCAAAATTTTGTAGAAATTGCACATGGAGGTGGAGAAGGGCAAAAAAGGGGGGTTCTAGAGAACCCCCCTTTGAGTGAACCCCCCTTGTACCCCTTTGAGCGAAGGGGGCTTCACTAGAATCCCCCTTTTTTCCATTCTCCCCTTTATTTTATTAATAAAATCTCGCTATTTTGAGGTTCGCTCGAAGATGCAATCAAAAAGGGGTTTGCTCAAAGGGGGTGTTCGAGCGAACCCATTTTTGGGTTTGCTTGAACACCCCCCTTAAGCGAACACCCAAAAACCCTTTTTTTGGAGTGTCCAAGCAATTGTAACCCACTTATGTGGGATCACCCCAATCCCATAAATTATGAGATAATTTTAAGCATCATATAATTTCCATGTTGGAGAAAATAGGTCATCACCTGATAATTAATTAATCATTAATTAATTATTAGACACCTTTTACTTTGATTACTTAAGCTAAACTTAGGAGTTTTTTTTATTATTAGATTGAGCTATATTGAACACATGTTGTCTCATTGCATTAGATGATGACACTTGTCTCAATCTAATCAAACCCTAATCTAGGTTTACTTTTTTGCTTCTATGAGAATTCACCTTTCATTATAATCATTCATTCAGGTTATTGCATCAATACAATTTCCAAGTTGTTGAGCACATCATCTTGCTTAGGTCTCTCTTTTGTGATAACATAATTACTTGCAAGTGACTTTTGGGAGTTGCGGGGTTCAATCATCAACTTCAATATGGTATTAGAGCTCAAAATATGTAACCTCCTATTCAAATTTTAAGGGATCCATTCTTGAGAAAAAAAAAATTGGTGCATCTTAGAGAAAAATGGACTTTGCCATTGTGTTCAGAGTAGCTAAAAACCTAAGAATCGACTATCATTTTGAAGAAATTTGAGACTGAATTTTAGGGTTTTTTTGGCACAAAAATCAAGGTTTACACATTCCATACTATCATACAAATTTGTATGCCATACAAGCATGGAATGTACAATCTCTATGCATGCGACTTCAAAAAAACAATGCAGGGAAAAAAAGGAAGGAAAATTTTTTATGGCCAAAGAAAATTAAAAAAATATGATTGGGAAATTTTTCTCAAGTCTCACACTTTTGCAATGCTAGCAAAGGTGCATTTTCCTTGGAATATTCAATATTCCTCTAGACCAATTGTTTGTCATTGCTCTACAATGACAACAACGCTCGACTCCGCTGCTCAACTCATTTCCGACAATGTAGTTCTATAGTGCCTATTAGCACCCTGTTTGGGAGTATTTTGGGTTTTCTTGAAATATAAGTTGCAAGATTTCATTTCCAGTCCTAAGTCTATGGTTCTACTATTGTTTTCTATGTAAACTCATTATTTTATCAATAAATAAGTTGGCTTAAAGTTTGGTAATTTTATCATGAAGTTTGTGAGCTTGCAGTGCATTAGGGGAAAACCCCCAGTAGCCACCAGGGCTAACTTCGTGCATTCGTGCAGAGTACAAAATAGGTCCAATTTCAAAAAAAAATTGGTCTTCTTTGTAAACGAGTTAGGACCTTAAAAATAAAAATTTTGGCTTCTGGGTATTTAAAACACTCCTTATGGAACTCGTAAAGCAAAAGGTGCTCAAAAAGGGTCTTTTTAAACCTCTGTCCCCTACATCTTTATTATTTCGCCCATACCCATTCATTATAAATCCAAAAAAATAAATTAAAAATTCCTATTTACAATTATCAATTAGTCTATTTCAAGTTACGTTTGTATGTGGGCCCGATCAAAATATCACGTGGGTTCGCTAGGAGGTGGTCACTTTAATCTCAACCTTATCACATTACATTGTTAACCACGTGCCCCATATGCCTTCATCAAAGCACGCGTATGAGTTAACCATGTGCCCTATATGCTTTCATCAAAGCACGCATATGAGTTAACCATGTGCCCCATATGCCTTCATCAAACCATGAGTATGAGTTAACCTAACTGTGGGTTGTTGGGCAACTTTAAGCCCTAAACTCATCATCTCCCACAGATTTTTCCAGACTTTTTATGGTTGTCTCGTCTCTCCCGCCGTCAACGCAAGCTCCTGCAACCATGGCGACGTCCTCCAGCTTCCTTCTGCTGTAGGTAACGTCTCCACCTCTCTTCACCTGCAAGATTGTTTCTTCAACAATGAGTTTTTGTTGGCGTCGACGATGTTTGAGTGCATTTTGGTGTGTTTAAAAATAATTTCTCTATATGGCATTAAGTGTTTGACTATAATCATTTCTATTTACATGTGACTGGTACAAATTTGATCCCTTGTGAATTATTTTGTCTATGGCATCTGTTATCATGGAATCTAGCATAGCTCGTTCCACGGATAACCCCCCTACGAAACTTGTCTGTTTCCTAGGATTTGTGAAGTTCAAGCACGCAAAATGAGGTGATTTTTAAGTCACCTCGAAATGTGTTCCAAAGTCTCAAACATTGAGTTTGAATGTCCCCCTATGTTCACCTCGCGAAGACCTTCGAAACGAGCCCCTTCGCGAATTCCCACTATTCGTACTTAGTTAATTGTGAAAAGTGCAGTTGCACTAAAAAAGTGCGCTCCTGCTCACAAGCCAAAAATTAGCTAAGTATGAAAAGTGCAGGGGCGTTGTTTTTCAGCACCCTTGCATGAAAGTAAATTCTTCAAAATGTAATAGCGCTGAAAAAGTGCGCTATTACACTTTTTATCTAGACTTAGTCTTTTTCTGGCCTTGGCGCGTTTCTTCATGCGTTTTACATTTTTCGCTTATCGTGCCATTTTTTGTGCCAAAATTAATTTCTCGACTTGAGTTAGGTTTTTGAGTTACCATTTACTTAAAAGTGTTTTATTGTTCCTTTTTCATTGTTCATGATCTTCAAACTGTATTCCTTCTTGCTGGGCGAAATTCTCTCAAACTGCAAAACACATTTTTGGAGATTTTCGAAGTTCCTCTTAACTATATTCTGTGCTTTCTCTTGGTGAGTCGTTCTCCTTACTCTCTCCTTTCTCCTTCATTACTTTGCACATATCTAAGGTTTTACTTATGCGTTTTTGTTTATCTTTGTTCTCTTCTCACGTTTTTCTTCTACCCACGCGTTTTCTTTATTTAGCTTTTGGTGTGGAGTCTTGTCCATTTTCAAGCACGTCTTTCCTCTTGCCCTAGTCGTGTTATGGTTTATCATCACGCATTCTTGATTCCATCATTTGTTTTGGCGATGGCCTCTTGCACATTCGCGTTTACCTCTTTTGTTTTAGCCGTTCTTACTTGCGTATTTTGGTCTTTTCACACGTTTCCTATGCCAATACTTTGAAATGGAAATAGGTGAAGATCTTATGCACTTCAAAATACGTTCTCAAGTGTTGCTTCTAATCCTCTCAATACTTCCAGATTGCCAAAGCATCACATTATGTTTTTATTGCCTTTCCCAAACAAATAAGCGCACCTTTTCAACGCCAAGAAAGCAATTGTTAACTTCATTATGAGTGTAGACATCCAAATTTGGACACTTAATTTATCCAAATTTATCACTTTTCATCTAAACATCCTCTTATCCAAGTTAATTAAGTAATATTACTATTATTTAATTAATACCCTTAATTCTGCCAAATCCCTAAGGTATTTAATTAATAATTAAATACTTTACTCTTTTAATCCTCCTTTCATCAAATAAATTAAATAAATAATACATTTATTTAATTCCTCACATGTCATTTTCATCTAATCCTAATCCATCTCCTAATTTCTTCATTAGGGATGTGCACATGCCTAATCCTTGATTAGGATGTGTCACATCCTCCAACTTTTACAAGTTGGCTTCTAATCCTCATTTATCTTCTAATTACTGATTAATTAATCTTAATCAGTACCTTGGTCAACTCTTTCCATCCCCCAAGGAATTTTTAATTCCTTTTTATTCCTCCAAGAATCCCCTTTTCCCATGCATCTTCTAGAATCTTTGACTTGTCACATCAAGTCACATGTGACAAACTCCCACCTTTTGGGAACATTGTCTTATCCACTAGATTCTTCCAATCATTGTGAATTTAAAATTCACTTTTATTCACCCAAGATTCTTCCCATCTCCCAATGTACTTGGAAGGTACTTGTCCTTCCTCCACCTCATGTACCTTTTGGCCACCTCACTTACACTTCATCTCCTCTTAGCCACTTCACCATCCACATGTCAAGATGTGAGGGCTTGTGAGTTCTCAACCCACCATAGCCCTTCATCTTGACCTTGTTGGATGAATCTCAACCGTTGAATTCTCTAAAGAATTCAAATTATTCTATAAATCCCCCTTCCTCAAGGGCATTTTAGAACACTTTTTCATTTGAGCAACCTTATGTTGTCAATTTGCATTCTCAAACATTCACTATTATTTAGCCATCCACTTTGATCATCTTGCATATTCAATCTTGCATCTAGCTACACCAAAAAGCCATCCAAGGAGCACACAAATTCATCTAAATCAAGGGCCAACCAAGGAGTCTTCAACAACAAGGAAGGTATAATCGATTTGCATTTTATTTCATCTATTTTCCTTATTTTATCACTCTTTAGGCTAATCATTGAAGTGTTTTTAGTGTTTTTCCACTTGCATTTTTAGTTATTTTGCACATTAGAATAGGGTAAAATTCCAAGGTACATATTTCTGGCATGCCCGGTGGGACCCACAAACGGGTTCTTGCATTTAACCTTCATTTTTGCTAAGTAGTTTGTAGAAAAATGTCACAAAAGGCGGAAGCGCCCCTCTTGTTTGCTGCAGAAAGGCAGTCATGCCCTATATCTGAAAATTTGTTTTTTTTCTAACAGTTTGCTGTAGTTAGGTGTATACGTCATTTTGCTTAGAAGATCTTTTCTAACACTTTCTTGCAGTAGGGCATACAACTTTTCTTTTTCAAAAATCTGATAAAGTTTCCTGCAGAAGGGCGGATACGCCCTTTTATTTTGAAAGACTCTTTTCCTCTAACATTTTACTGCAGAAAGGCGGAAGCGCCCCTATTTTACCGCAGAAAGGCAGAAGCGCCCTCTATTTTACCGCAGAAAGGCGGAAGCACCCCTGTTTTACCACAGAAAGGCGGAAGCACCCTTTGTTTCACTGCATAAAGGTGGAAGCGCCCCTGATTTTACCGCAGAAAGGCGGATACGCCCCAAAACAACATAGTTTGGAAGCATATTATGGCGTGACCGACCAAGAACGAAATATAAGATAGCTAACGTTTGCTTGCAGGGCCACCTATTTGATCAAATATTTGAAAAATTATCCTTGTTGTTTGAACATAGTCTAATTAGGGGGAAGTAACATTTATTGCTTACTGTGTTTGTTTATTATTGTGTCACCCAAGGGGGCATTAATTTGTTTTCACTTTCCCCTTGCACTTCGTGTGAGCCCAGGGAGTAGTTGAAAATAATTAATGTCTTCTTTCTAGTGGGACCTGCTTGGGGATTTCATCACCCCAAGGGACGATTCCAACCACGCATACTGACGGGGTATATAAAGGGGGGAGAACGAAAGTTGTACCCCAATCTAGTCACGTCGTAATTGGCGGAGCATCGAAGCTAGGGTGATACCTAGATAGACGTGAAGAGTTGGTCCGAGCCTTTCAATATCTCGCTGGGCTTCCCGACTCACGCTTGTGATGGGCTAGTGTTCACGGTTGTGCCTCACGTATCGAGCGTATATCGAGGACTCCCTAGAAGCCTTGTGCATCCTAGATTAAGACCTTTTCCTGGCCATACCCTTAACATTAATCATAGGATTGTGCTTGCTCAAAGTGTTTTCTTGTGAAAAACCCGTGAAATCTTTGATACATTGGCCTTATTTTATCATTTTGAGTCCTTGTCATAGCCATTGCCATCAAAACCAAGCTCTATTTTACCGCAGAAAGGTAGAAGCGCCCCTGATTTTACTGTAGAAAGGTGGAAGCGCCCTTGATTTATCACAGAAAGGCGGAAGTGGCCCTGATTTACCGCAAAAAGGTGGCAACGCCCCTGATTTACTACAAAAAGGCGGAAGCGCCCCTGATTTGCTGTAGAAAGCTGACTACGCCCCTTTAACTTCCCAGAGCAATCATTTACAAACCGTACGTCAAATCGACTTCATCCAAAAACCAAAGTTGCCTAGTTTTTCAAGCTCTATCTAGTGGTACCTTCTATTTCCTCCTATAAAGAATTTGACCATCCCGGGGCGGCCACGCCCTGCATCGCGGGGTGGACACACCCCTAACTTCCCGGGGCTATCATTTACAAACTGTATGTCAAATCAACTTCGTCCAAAAGCCAAAATTGCTCAATTTTTTGAGCTCTATCTAATGGTACCTTTTGTTTCTTCCTATCTAATCAAACCAATCCATTCCTCTAATCAAATACATACAATCATCTAATCAATCCAAGCACACCAATCCTATCAAGTTCATCCAATCACAATTATCTAATCAACATCATCTAATCATTTGATCCTATCCAATCAAACTGATCTAGTACTTTAATCAAATTCATCAAACCATCTACTCGATCCAATCATCCATCTACCGAATCCCATCAAAATCAAAATCAATCCCATCGCATCATCCAATCATCCCAATCTGAACTTTAATCCAATCCTAATCTAAGCTTGACTTAAATCCCGATTTGAGCTTTAGTCCATCATCTTTGATCAATTTTATTTATCCTATCATCATCATGAATCCTCATCCTCCATCAATAGTAGTCAAAGGAAACCTTAATTACATTGGCGACAATAACGAAAGTCTTGTCGATCAAGAGGTATACAACATAGATCCCCTTGACACTATCATATCTAGTAAGCTTTCTCCACCCACTTTCCAAAATCCAATTACTCCTATGAGCTATCTCGTTATGTCTTCATCCATGCCTAATCATGCTCCTTATGCCACCTTTGACAATGGATATCCAGTATCTTCTTCATCCCATATTTGTCATGTCCATCTACATCATCCTCTTATAACATCCACATCCTCTTATCCTATCTTTCCATCCCAATACTCCTATTAAAATTCCCCATCCATGTCCCCCTATCGTAATCCTCTTTCCCAATCTTCCCATACTAATCCTACATCCACACCCTTTTACCTTAATCCTACATCCACATATCCTCACCCTAATCCACCATCCCAATACTCTTATTATAATCCATCCTCGACATCCTCTTGTCCCACTACACCACCTATATCCTCTTGTCCTAATCCACAATCCATGTCCCCCTATCTTAATTCACCAATCCAATATCCTTACCTTAACCCTCCATCCAATCCTAGTCCTCCATCTACTCCTAGTCCTCCATCCAATCCCATTCATCCATCTACTCCTAGTCCTCCATCCAATCCTAATCCCCCATCTACTCATAGTCCCACATTCAATCCCATTCCTCCATCTAACCCTAGTCCAGCAATCCATAATCCCTCATCCATTTCTACCACCCTAGCCAAGCCAACCATATGCAAGTCTCTCATTTCGAAGTTCTCCAAGGACTCATTACAAAGAAGCCATCCCCAACTCCACATCTTGAAGTCATGGAACCATGCCATCTAGATCCATCATCCACGGTCACTAGTGATGAGACCTTTCTCCATACCACACCTATTATTGATGTTACCACCCCTGGTACTGCTCAAACCATTGAAACCATTGAACCCACTAAATCCATTAAACCCCCATCTCCTACTCCAAGAACCACCGAATACATCGAAGACACCCAAGTCCAATCCACTCCCTCTACTCCTAGATCCACCCAATCCATCGAAGACACCCAAATACAATCCACTCCTCCCATCCTAGTGGCACCAAGAGCCATTCCAATGAACCTCATGAATCTTCCATCCCTCCATCTTCCCCCATGAAGAGTCCCAACAAGGACTCAGTTACCATGCCTCCCAGCACCACGATGAGTCCATGAGAGTCCTAATAATCAAAGCGTACCAACTATGTCCCTTCTCGAATCAGATCCTACCATCCCATCTAGTCCACCTCAAGATCACAATCCCCCATCCATTCCATCCCATGATCCCCTTGTCATTCAAGCTTCCACTGCTCCATCTCCATCTCCATCGCATGAGCCCACTATCACAAATCCAAATCCTATCATATCCTTTGATCCCTCTCCTGATACCACCCATCCAAATGCTGCTATCCCATCATCTCCCTCTCATAATCCCCCATCATCACCTAAAACTGCTATCCCCACACCGCTTGCATATCTCCTTGGTACTCTCACATTCCTCCATGGTGGCCTCCTCGCAGAAGAAAAACACAGTGTATTTACCACCCACCATCCTCCACCTAATAATGGACTTGCATCATGTTTTCAGAATAACACAAATCCTATCATGGATCACATGCTCAAGAAAATGAACTATCAAGGAAAAGGTCTAAGCCTTCATGAACAAGGTATTTTGGAGCCCATCCAAGTTAAAGAACAAATTTGTATGCAAGGTCTTGGACTTATTTCCCACAACTCAAAATTTAAAGATGTTGGTACAACCTCTAGACGTCCTCAACGAGCCTTTTCCAAAAGAAATGTCAACTCTTCCCATCTCTCCACCAGACCATATGCTACCATCCCTCCTCCTCTATCGTATCGCCTCAAAACAACCGTCCATATTTCTCCTTCATCTACTCCATCCATTTTGGGTCCTTACATCCCTCCATCCACCATCTCCCACCCTTCATCTACTCCATCCATCTTGGGGTCTTATGTCCCTCCACCCACTATGACTGCTTTCGGTCCATATATCCCAAGATCACCCCCTCCATCTCATCCTTTCATCCATCCAACACCTATCCATCTCATCCATCATAAACATCCCTCTCACATATCCTATAATCAGGATCAAGAAAGCCACATACCTAAACATCCTCCATCTACGCATAATCCTCATAATTCTACCTCCACCACTCCACATCATCCATCTCCTCACACCCATCCCATTGCTACTAAAAGCACTTTGGTTGTTAAAAAAAAATGCATAAATCCAAGCATCCACATGAATCTACGGCTCCCCATGTCCCCTCCAAAAGACATGGTGAAGAAAAGAAAAATATATATCAAATCCATAGGCCACAAAGATACAATAAAGAGATCAAACCATGTGGATCCCAAAGAAAAAAGATGCAATGCCATCACATGAAAAATCTATAAGAACATCCAAAGTCGCTAATCCAAAAGCTAATCATACACCCCTTTCATCTCCTAAGTCTGTTTTGGGTCACTATGTCCCGAAATTCACCATTCCATCTCCATTATCCCCACATTCTCCATCCCTTAATCGTATTATCTTTTCACATCCACCACCACATGTGCCAATGTTGGTCTTGAACACATCTCCCCATCACATATCCACCCCATCATTCCATCCATACCCTTTGTAGCATCCCATCTATTATCCCATGTATCTCCCCTCTCAAATCCCTCTAATTCATCCTCTTGCATAATCTATTTATCCTCATAAAGTTGTACCAACATCCAATAGTCGGTTCGAACAAAGGCTATTAATGCCTCATATAGAACTTGAAGCTTAAGTCCTTCATCCATATCCTTATCGCATGTCTTCTAAATCCACTTATTTGCCTCCCTATACTTATCCATCTCCTTTTGCATGATATCCAAAATACAAAAATCCAAAAAGTCAAAAAATCCACCAAAATAAAAAAAAATCAAAAAAATCAAAAAAATCAAAATAAAAAAATTAAATAGTAAAGAGAAATAATCCATCCAATGGTGAAAACTTTGCAAACAAGCGCCTTGGATAAATACCATGATGAAAACCTGGCAAACAGGCGTCATGCATAAATCCCCATCTACACTTGGGGGCAACTTCCTGATATGCATTCCCTCCATCCGCTATGCTTTCAGCTATGCACCTGTCTTCCTGTTATCTGTCCTCTTCATAAATCCCCCCCGTCCCACCTATCTTCCGCATCCTACCATCATATCCCATTTATCTCCCATTCCCTCCATTCTTCTTGTGATCTTGATCAAAATAGGGGCACCTATCTATGCATGCTTTGGCCACCTCTTGGTTACATTCCCTTCATCCATGCTCTGTTGTATTCCTTGGTCACCCATCCTATCCTCCTCTAGTTATCTCCTTTATCTTCCCATCCACTTGTCTTCTATCCCTCATGCCTCCTCATATATGACATATCTAGAGTGGGGGCATCTGCTTCTTTTGTGGCATAGTTTTTGGAGACATCATCTATCATAACATCCCTTCATCTCCCTATCCATCTATTATAGCATCCCTTCCATCTCCCCATCCTTATCTTCGTATCCATCTATCCTAGCATCCCTTTCATCTCCCAATCCTTCTGTCCCTATCCATCTATCACAGCATCCCTCCCATCTCCCCATCCTTATCTTCGCATCCATCTATCCTAGCATCCCTTTCATCTCCCAATCCTTATATTGCTATCCATCCAAACAATCCCTCCCATCCCCCATCCCTATATCTCTATCCATTCTTTCATCTTTATCCTCATCCCATCTCAGAATCCCTTATCATTGGTATCTAGCTATAGGCCTCCCCCTTGCAACCCAATGCCATTTATCTCATCGTCATCACCCCTGCTTCTCTTGCACATCTTTCCAATCCCCTATCACTTTTCATCACTCATATATCTATCATATCATCCTCCCAAGTCATTTTAATGTTTTGGATAACTATCCCATCCTTGAGCTTTATGTGATCGTCATCATCCTATCCAATCCAACCGGTCTATCCTATCTCATCCTATCGGTGTCATCTTTTTATCCACTCATCATATCCTCATCTTTTATCCATCATTTATCTTTGGTCTTTCGTCGAACTACGTTGCCCCTGCGCTTTCACGTAGGCAAAGTCAATCATTTGATCCACCCCCGGGGTTCCGTCATCGATCTTCATTGTCCACTTTACTCCTTTTGTCCATCCTATCTTTACCATCCATCAGGTCTCCATCTTGGTCGTCGTTAATGCTTTTAACTCGGACTTCACAGTCTCTGGCTTTTATGTGTGAGGGCTAATGTTGATCGACCCCTAGAGACCCCTAGGTCTTTAGGTTGTGTCGGTCTCATCTTGTCTCCTTGTTAATGGGTGTGATCAGTATGCCCTTATCTAGCTGGTTCTTAATAAAAAAGATCCACTTGTATCAACAAATCCAATCAGTTTTGAATATCCTACATCATATCGATCTTTTAGCTTACTATCCATCATTGGTCTCAACAGGATGCATCCTTCCTAACAGACCTCATCAATCCCATCTATCCCCTTGATCCTATGGCAAAGGACATTTGAAATTGATTGCAATATTTTGATGCTTTTGACTTTTATTTATCATTTGAGCTCCCTATCATCACTTGTCATGGTCACCTTGATCCATCATATCATGGTGTGCTTTGACTAGTCAACATAGGGGCATATCTTGATCTTTTGTTTGATTGTGTCTTCTTGGTTGTCCCACGTAGTACCCACCAAGATCCCCGAGGTCTTGTGTTATGTTGGGGCATCCTTTTGTGCTTGTGGTTATCTCAATACCTGGCCCGACCAAGGTCTTTCTTTGTGACTTTGGGGTGTTGGGATAGCCTTCTTGTCTGTTGTATTTGTTTCATGAATTAGACACTAATACGCCTTCGTTCCACATACCCTGGCATTGGGTGTCTTATGCTATAGCAAAAATCAGTGCTCCGAAGATGGCAAATCGCATTAGGACTGCATTTCATTTTCTATTCCATCATCTTGCATGTATCCCCCATCCTTCTTCACAATCCCCATCCTCTTATCTATCACAATCCCTTGGTCCCTTCATCCTTCTTTTCCCCCTTTTTCCATTCTCCTTTGCCCGGATATGCCCTCGGGGCGTCTCCGCCCTTGTTTGGGGCGGCTCTGCCCTCGTTCGGGGCGGCTCCGCCCTCGGGGCGTCTCCGCCCTTGTCTAGGGCGGCTCCGCCTACGATCGGGGCGACAGCGCCCGATCGTAGGGCGGCTATGCCTCTACCCTGTCGGCCTTTGACTCCAGAAAATTCACATTTTTATCTTTTTTTCAAAAATTTTCAAAAAACTAATCCCGACCCATTTTTCTAATCCCCCCCGCAATCAAAACCCATGTGTTGAAATTTTCAAAATTTATCAAAAACCATATTTTCGAAGGTTTTGACTTTTACACTGAAACTTCCAGAGGCCATAACTTTTGACTCAGGTGTCCGTTTGAGTTGAAATTTGATTGGTGGTTGCGTTATGAGATAACAAGTGGATTCCCAATTGGCCTCAAAGAAGGCCTTTGGAACCCGTTTTGCCACATTT